>CM044004.1:17645083-17655083 GCA_024085815.1 Flaveria linearis | reverse complement strand
TGCTTGTGTTTTTATTTTATATTTTTTATGTTTTCCCCTACACTAAATTTAAAGTTCCTAAAATTCTTTTTTTAATTTTGTAAAATATGTTATTTAAAAGTTTAATGTGACACAGTGAAACTATTTTTACTTTGAATATGGTATTGTTTTGTCATTTTACAGTAGTGTAACCATGTTGCAGTATTATAAGAGAGAGTTTATCTCCCTACAACATATAATGATTTATGTTAAAAAAATATCTTTCGTGTGATATAGTGCCGCTACTTTACTTTTAATTTTTGATAGCCAATTTGCTGTAAAGTCAATCTACAGTAATGTATACTTATGTTTTTTAATAAGTTTTAGTATCGTACGGTGTATCCACTTTCATGTGTATGTGTTTGCAGGAGCACTTATGCAGTAATGTAGAATTATGTTTTTTGTTTAGCATTTTAATTTGTTTTTATTTGTCTAAAAATTTTGAATCTTGTATGGTTTAATCATTTTTCCTTCAAGTTATATATTTAACATCAGGATATGATCATACTACAATACTGCAGCCATCTTACACTTGAACAATACTATAGTACTGCAACCATGTTACAGTTATGTTGTAAAAGTCGTGTTTTTTTGTAAATGGTATGGTATATTCATTTTTATTGCAAGTTCTAGGGGTCAAGCCGAGGTAAGAACATTCTACATTGTTGCGAAAACGCGAGAAGTTATGTTATTTGTTTCATGTTTAATTTGTTTTTTTTCCTTTACTATGACTCATGTTCTAACCCAATTGAGTCTACATATCTAATTCGAATTCGAAGCTTCTAAATATTAAATTCAAATATTTCGATTAAGTTATTTCAAGAATTGAAATTCATTTTGTTGAATAAGTTGCCTTAATTCCAAAACTAAATTGTTTAGTAGTTTCAGACTTTAGGCAACATAAATATAAACAAACAAACAAACAACCCAGTATATCCCGCTCAAGAGCAGGGTCTGGGAGGGGTAGGTGGTGGCAAGTCTTTCCTCTATCCAGATAGGTAGAAAGACCGCTTCCAAAGAGACCCCTGGCTCGATACAAAAGCTATAACGCTCGCGATTTAACATATAATCAAATAATCAAATAATCAATCATATAATCAAACGTACGATTTATGATATATGGTATATGGTACAGCTCACATCATACCGCAAGCATTCAAAGCATTAAGATATCACCAAAAGGCAGTATAAAATGAACAAGCATGCATCAGGGAAGCCGCAAGTTTCCCCTAAGGAGGTCTACGCGTACTACATACACATCAAGCCCCGTAACAAGTAAACAAAGTCCTTTCCTAGCTACAGAAACCACTAAAAGTCCTTAATTTTAATTCTACGTCTCCAGTCACTCCTATCCTCGATCATGTGCTCAGAGAGGTGCAAGTGTTCCATATCTCGCCTAATTCTCTCTTCCAAGTCGACCTAGGTCGTCCTCTACTCTTCCTACCCTCTATGCTGATGTTCTCCACTGCTCTGACCGGTGCTGCCATTGGTCTCCTCTTGACATGTCCATACCATCTTAATCTTCCCTCTCGTATTTTATCTGCAATAGAAGCCACTTCTAACTTCTGTCGAAACACTTCGTTTCTTATCCTATCCACTCTTGTATGGCCACACATCCACCTTAGCATTCGCATTTCCGCATCCTCTATTTGTTTCTCGTGCGATTTCTTTATGGCCCAGCAGTCTGTTCCATATAGCATAGCTGGGCGTACCGCCACTCTGTATAGTTTTCCCTTAAGTTTTGCTGGAAACCTCTTATCACATAGGATCCCTGATGCTGCTCTCCACTTGCACCATCCTGCTTGGACACGGTGAGCTACATCGCTGTATATCTCTCCGTCCTCCTGCAGGTACGAGCCCAGGTATTTGAACCTAGATGTCTGTGGGACCGGCATGTCCTGGATACTGATTTGGGTGTCCTCTTCGTCGTCGCCACCAAAGTTACAATGCATGTATTCCGTCTTAGAGCGACTTATCGTTAATCCTCTGCTCTCTAGCGCTGCTCTCCACTGCTCTAGCTTGTCGTTAACCATCATTTTAGATTCTGATATTAAGACAATATCATCCGCGAAGAGCATACACCACGGGACTGACTGTTGTATTGACTTAGTCATCTCATCCAACACTAGTGCGAAGAGAAATGGGCTCAATACCGATCCTTGATGGAGTCCCACTTCCACTGAGAATGAGTCTGTGTCTCCTACCGGTGCTCGCACACATGTTTTTGCCCCGTCATACATATCCTTAATTAATTTGATATACCTCTCTGGTACCCCTCTGTGTCGTAGACTTCCCAAATTAGTTGTCTCGGTACACTGTCATAGGCCTTTTCTAGGTCGATGAATACCATATGGAGGTCCCTTTTCTTTTCTCTATATTTCTCCATTATCTGTCTTATGACGTGTAGCGTCCTGGCTTGCTATCTGGGTTTCCCATCTAATTCTCGTGTCAATAACTCTTTCCCATAGTTTTATCGTGTGACTCAGTAGCTTTATTCCCCTGTAGTTTTCGCATCCTTGGATATCTCCTTTTTTCTTATATATGGGGACTATGACACTGGTTCTCCACTGGTCTGGCATCTTCCCTGTCTTAAAGATAGTGTTAAATAGATCCGTTAGCCATTGGAGACCCTCATCACCCAGGCATTTCCACACCTCAATCGGTATGTTGTCTAACCCCACCGCTTTAGCCCTTCCCATTTTCTTCATAGCTCTTTTAACTTCGTCAACCGTGATGCTAGAAATTAAAACAAATTTATAAATAAGTAGCAACATTAATAATAATAAACAAATTTATAAATAAGTACTCACATTGCATCAAATTGAAGTGGGCTTTTATTTGGGTTGAAAAAGTAAGATTTTAATATTAACTAGTTATTTGCCGCCGCGCGTTGCAGCGGCATCGCCGGGGCGTAATAAAGTATAACTCGTTTGCGGCCTATGTGTATCACATATTAATTAGACTATGAATAAGATCATAATAAACCTTTATAGGAAAAACCCCAAACACAGATCAAACCAGCAAACCATTAATCAAAGAAAACATCAAAACAGACCTAATGTAAAATTAGCTAAAGATTGGTCTTCGACACACGTCTTCTCAAACAGAATACAAAATCACAAATCAAAAAAAACTTATAACAGCAAAGCTCAAGCTCATCATCATCAACATCAACATCAAGTGAAATGAGCTCAAGCTCAATCTCAGATAAGCTAAGCTCATCATCATCAACATCAACTCACATCTTTCTAAACAACAACAAAAATTATTAATTAAAGAAAACCCAGATAAGATTATCAAGTGAAATTAGCCCCAATTCGGTCTCAGATGATCAAAGGTCATCATCATCGACATATGTGTTCTCCAACAGCAAACAAACTCAGACTCAGCCTCAAAAGAGCTAAGCTCATCATCATCGACATGTGTGAACCATTAATCAAAGAAAACACCAAAACAGACCTCATGTAAAATTAACTAAAGATTGGTCTCAGATGAGCTAGGCTCTTCATCATCGACACACGTCTTCTCTAACAGAATCCAAAACCACAAATCAAAGAAAAACATATAACAAATATCAAGTGAAATGAGCTCAAGCACAGTCTCAGATGAGCTAAACTCATCATCATCAACATCAACTCACATCTTTCTAAACAACAGTAAAAATTATTAATTAAAGAAACCCAGATAAGATTATCAAGTGAAATTAGCCCCAATTCGGTCTCAGATGATCAAAGGTCATCATCATCGACATATGTGTTCTCCAACAGCAAACAAACTCAGACTCAGCCTCAAAAGAGCTAAGCTCATCATCATCGACATGTGTGAACCCAACGCTACCAAAGCAAAGCCTGCACCGCTGTCGCCACAACAGATAAGATTATCAAGTGAAATTAGCCCCAATTAGGTCTCAGATGATCAAAAGTCATCATCATCGACATGTGCGTTCTCCAACAGCAAAGAAACTCCGACTCAGCCTTAAAAGCGCTAAGCTCATCATCATCGACATGTGTGAACACAACGCTACCAAGGCAAAGCCTGCACCACTGTCGCCACAAGGGGGCGGTGGTCGGCGACCGGCAACGATAAGCCATAACAGAGTCTCAGGCTAATAATCATAACCATCACCGACAGATCTATAACCCCAAAGTACACCAAGCACCAAATCAAACGACCGTATAACCCATGCTACCAAGGCGAGAAGGCGCGACCGGCAACGATAGGCCATAAAACGGTCTCAGGCTGATCGAGGTTATGTAAGAGAAACAAAGAACCTGCTAGCAACGGCGATCTAAGAGAAACATAGCAACCCGATGTCCGACAATGACGGACCAAGCTGGCATCGCCGGAAACGGCAAGCCAAGCGGCCATCGTAGTCGTCTTTCACGAATGCATAACCGAGACCCCAAAAATGGGATCGCGACCGGCCGTCGCCGCTTTCTCAAGGGTTTCTCTCTCTAACCCCCTCTCTCTCCAAGTCGCCGTCGCCGAGAAACAGCAAGCCAAACGCAAGTAATTTACAGAGCTTACCACTTGGTGAGAAGATAATCAAGCACCTTCAATAAAACAAAACACAAAAAGCTCAAAAGCTTTCTTCTGTAGACCATTGTAATTATCTTCTTCAACAGTGATTCAAACGTGGAAGCGCAGGACCCACACAAACATGCTTTTAATGTTGTAAAATTGAAGCAGAAAACTGATTCAACAGTGATTGAAACGTGGAAGCGCAGGAGCCACACAAACAACAGCGAAGAGAAGCTATAAATAGCAAAGAAAAACCCACAGTGACCACCACCGACCAAATACATTAATAAGAATAGATAATTAAAAGTGTGAACTAGAAATTAAAACAATGAAAAATTAAAGGGTTTCCTTTCATATTCAGAAAGAGACAAAAAAACATAAATCGTAATTCTCTATTTTCTAAAACAACTAATTGGATGACGAGTCATTGTTTCACTGGCGAGTCATTGGTTCACTGACGAGTCATTGGTTCACCGATCATCTCCGGTACTTAAGGACGCTACCTCCGAATGGAAGTACGTACACGAGTCCGTGCTCATCAGCCCGAACTTGAGACTACCCTTAGATGAGAAATCTCATGAAAACTCTTTGGCTCAATCTAGAACCTCATTGTTTTTCTTTTGTCCTAGATGAGACTTCCACCTATTTTATTGAAGTTTTAAGAAAACATTGCCTCAATCACTAAGGTTCATAAAAATGTAAATAGACCATAAAAATGTAACGGATCTGAGTTTTGTTTAAAGCATTGTACATTTTTAAAATAAATCTTTCAAAAATATTTGAGATATATCGAAGTACAGCATTTTGTTAGTTTTTTCTACGTTTACTTATAGACGTTATTGATTACTGAATAGTATATAAGGAAATTTACGTTACAAAGTGATAAATTTATACAAAGTGTATGAAATAGCAACAACAATCGATCTAAGAAATCAACGATTTAAATTTAAAATGAAATAATCATACAAGGAATATGCCTAAAAGGGTATATTTGTATATAGCATACAATTATTAACTTTGTTTTTTCAAATTCTCCTTGTTTCTTTAAACGTAAATAACTTTTTATACGATATTATTTTTTTATAAAATACAGAATAAAATTGAGCATTTTATCATTTTAATATGAGTATAGTATTGCTATACTAAAAAATTGGCATATTATTTAAAAAAAATCTTTGTGTTATACTAATAACTTTCGTGATTATTAACTGCGAAATTATGACATAACTTGCGTAATTATAAATTTCTATAACGTGAGTAATTTAAATTTGCATAATAATAAATATAACTTGCGTAACTATGTATTTTATACGCATAATTGTGGCATGGATCAAACTACCTCTCAGCTAAAAAACATGGTGGCTTAGTATGCTTCGCACGAAAATTACACTTTGTGTACTAACCGGCCCCTAGATAATATTAATTATAAATGCACAATGAGAACTTCATCAAGCGTGTTGCGATTGTTACATTAACTTGTTCAAATAAATAAAAGACACATACAGTTTCACCGACTCAGTTCGGGAGATCAAAACATAATTTGAAAATATTTGTAACGCTACTGATGTAATTTGGTTGACATAAGTTTGTTTCTTCATAATATAAGCACGTTATATCAAAATAACCTATGATAAAACAAAAAGTACACATTTTATATAGAACTACGATTCATAAAAACAAAATCAGATTTTTAATGATATCATTTGTTTTAGTAACATGAATGGTGAATCCATGAAAACGGCAAACTTGAGATGACGTGCACAACCCTTAATTAATCAACGGGTCCAAACTTTGGATAACATGCGCACAAGCCTTAATTAAGGGCTCTTATATTCATGATTTTAATACTAATTTTTTTTTCAACTCAACCATAAATAAGTGTTCAGACTGGGCGTAAACAAAGACCATAAATTGTAAACGGGTTTGGGGTTTTTTAAACCGATGTACATCTATAATGAACTACTGAAAATTTTCATTTTTTTTCTTTTAATAAGAAGAGCCCAAATCCAACTCTAACTGCATAAGAATAAGATCTTTATAAAACAGAAGGAAATTGTAAGTTTCTATTGGAAATTTAGTGGAAAAACAGGGTTATCTTTAACTTTAGACAATAAAAATTATTAGTATCTGCTACTAATATTATTACCATGTCCCCTTTGTTGTTGTGCATGCATGCTATTCAAAGGATGCCATTGTCTGCCGAAAGGTAGTTCAGCAGATGCTCCTACTAAGTCCATAGATCGACATGCTGTTGATGCTGCAGGTAGTGATTGTCGAGGTTAAAATTTTGTTTAGAATAACTGACTGTTAATCAGCAATCACACCATCTACTAAAAGGCAAACTTCAGCAGTCAATAGCTTAACTGTTGCATGTCTGTTAAACTCCAAGCACTAAGTCGCATTTAAAACTCATATTAACTCAACGTTAATATAGAGAACGTTAATATAGAGACCCTTGAAGTGATAAACTCACTAAGTCACAAATAAAAATCACATTAACTTAGTGTTAATGTTGAGACTCTTGCACTCATTAACAAAAGACGAGGGAGGCACCCATCTAAGGAGAAACCCTGGGCGTCGATATATTCTTTAATAGAAAACCACCAAAAAAGGCTTTGTCACGAGTTGGATTAAGCTCCATAATTCACAATATAAATACAATGCATTAGTGCATTGTTGAGGTGGCTAGTTGATACATGTTTCACACTTCTCAATACGAAGACTTTTCTACGTTTTTAGCACTTCACAAATCACACTCTCATTTCAGTTATTATTTCAATGCTTGGTTAAACTCGAGAGTATAATTTTCTTAGGCTGTTGTACCCTAGGATACAATTGAGGTCCACCTGAGTGGCTTAAAATTTGTTTTAAGGGACCTCTATTGAATAAAAATTCTCACCACACCTTTTTCATTGTTCGTAGTTATTTCTTTTTGTAAGTTTATTTCTTTTCTTTATTCCTTCTTGTTTCTGTTAATTTCATTTTGTATTATAATTCATCTTAATTTATTAATGAAAATATTATATTTATTTTGTGAACAGAGGAGAATCAAAATATCTTTTTCATGCTACCAAGCAAATGAAAACCAATACGTACATGAAAAAGAACTTACAGCTCATGGTAGTTGTGTATCAGCCTAAACCCAATGAAGTTTCAAATAGCACAACACCACTCGGCATCGCAAAAGAAATAAAACTAATGATGAGAAAAAAAAACATTATGCAGTAACCTAAAGGGGTTTTCTGCACACACCGCTCATTTTTTAGGGTATACCACCACAAACGGTCACGGTTAGGGCTAACCGTGACCTTAAGGTCGGGTGTAGGACCTTGCGGTTACGGTGAGGCCTAACCGTGACGTTAGGTTCTCGGGATCATTACAATTATTGAGTGTGTAATTAGTGGGGTGACAGTTAGGGTTTTGGAGGTGTAAATGTCACGGTTT
Source organism: Flaveria linearis (assembly GCA_024085815.1). Taxonomy (NCBI): domain Eukaryota; kingdom Viridiplantae; phylum Streptophyta; class Magnoliopsida; order Asterales; family Asteraceae; genus Flaveria; species Flaveria linearis. The sequence goes on along the minus strand of CM044004.1, from coordinate 17,647,100 downwards.
GGCCAAACCGTGACATTTTGTACATATTTTTAAATTTTTTTAATCATACCAGTTTGTTTTTATTTTATTTTATCAAACGGTTAATCTAGTTGTAACATACGAGTTTGTGTTTTGTGTTTATTATTAATTTATCATATTACAAGTAATTTTTTTATTTTATTTTAGTAGCTAATGATCTCATGTCATACGACGACTGAAATGCACCTTGATTATAAATGTGTGTCATGATCTTGATTGAAGTAGTGAAAGCTGCAGTGATAATGATGTATATATAGGTCATAGGTGTATGTATGTGTATGTATGAGAGTGGGAAATGTGCCTACGGTTATGGAGTTACATTCATTATTTAATATTGAAATGTGCCTACGGTTATGTAATCATACTAGTTTGTTTTTATTTTTATTTTATCACACGGTTAACCTAATCGTAACATACGAGTTTGTGTTTTGTTATTTTACAGTTACATTACAACCAAACAAACAAAGAAACACAACCAAACAAACATATACAATTAACATTATCAACATTACAAATATAAAACAAACAAACAAAAAAACACAACCAAATATACAAGTCATAATAACTGAAACTGCATATATATATATACAACGAGTTTTTACATACAAAAATAAATAAAATACAAACAAAATGCCTATCTAATCCATCATCTTCGGATCACTGCCCTGACCAGACCCGCCCGCGCCAGATGGGCCAGCACCGTCATGGTCTAAACCGCCTCGGTGGCTGTGAAAACAACGGCGTACCCGAGGCGGCATAGTCCGCGACCATGTGCTGGATGACCCAGTCCATCATATCATGCAGCCTCGTGGTCGTATCTCCAGCCTCCTGGTCATATCCTCTAGCCTCGTGACCCTGTCTCGTGTGTCCTGAAGCATATCAAGAACATGAGCAGGTAATCGCACAGCATGGTATACGCGCTGAGGATGCTGGGCCGGGTCCTGGTCGTGCGGCGGGGGAATGGGTTGATCCTCCCCGTCGCCAAAGGGCTCGTGGGCATCCTGAAGGTGGATCTCAGCCCCCGCCAGCTCGGGGGGTTCACCAACGGCTCGGCACCCATGACACGAACTCATGGTATCTACTGAGCATGTGCCACGTGCCGTTGGGGAACCTCCGAACGATCCTCATCCCAGTGGCGGTGGTCCAGCTGGCCACGCGCACAGGAGTCGGAGGTAGCGGGAGCTGGGACATGGTATGCGCGTACCCCAAGCCCCGAGCGATCCGGGAAACGATGTTCCCGCCCACCAACGCCCCTCGCGACTGCCGATGATAATAACTAGCAAAATAATCAGCAAGGGCATGCGCGAGGTGGCAGTGTCGGTGTGTGACTACACACCGAAGAAAGAAAAGGTCGGCGGCGTTGACCCTGTCAGTCCCCGCCCCACGACCAGCGACGGACGTGGCGATGAGTCGGTGAATGTATCTATACAGAGGGTCTCGTATATGAGAGGACCTCGTCACCGTACGGTCCGTCGCCAATGGCAGGCCACCAGACCTGATCGGAGTCGTCGGCCCCGCGGATCAAGGCCGTGGTGTACATCGGCTGTCAGACCTCCACCTCCGTGTAGAGGCCGCTGATGACAGTGAACCGCCTAAGTGACATGCGGTAGAAGGACCCGAACAACCGGAAAGCAACCTCCGCTGGCGCACGACCGTCCGCTATGTCGTCCTCGTCCAGCTCCGCAAGTCCCTGCTCACGTGGACGGAATATGAAGGTGCAGTAGAACTCCACGGTCAGCTCTCGATGGGCAGGGTCGCCCATCCGGAACAGCTGCTCCCACGGGCCGTCCTCGCCGATAATCTCAAAAAAACGGTCGCGCTCCCAACAAGCGGTAAGAAGTCCTCCGATAGGACGGTCCCCGGTGCCGGCAATCGTGCTCTCAGGGTCCTGAACCGCTCGTACGGTGTAGTCCCCTGCTCGAACTGCAGCGTCGGCAGTTATCAATGCCGGGGATAAAAGCATCGTCGGCATCCATTTCTGCGAAAAAAAAAGTATTTA
>CM044004.1:17540083-17642583 GCA_024085815.1 Flaveria linearis | reverse complement strand
CACATACGCCCAAACCGAGTTCTAACACCCGTTGCGTTCTCACCCAGTTCCGCGATCAGACCTCTCATGCGTTCAGAGTTAAGATGTTCATCTTTCAAAGCCTCATCTTGGAACTCTTTGACCTGTTTCATCACGTCGGAGGTCATGATTAGCTGGTACGCCTTCACTCGAATTGGCTCGGGCCTCTCTTTTCGGCTAAGGGCATCCGCCACAACGTTGGCTTTGCCCGGGTGGTAATGGATTTCACAATCGTAGTCTTTTATTAGTTCCAACCACTGTCTCTGCCTCATATTCAGATCTTTCTGCTCGAAGAAGTACTTCAAGCTTTTGTGGTCCGTGAAGATGGTGCACTTCGTCCCGTACAAATAGTGCCGCCAAATCTTCAACGCGAAAACCACAGCTGCTAGCTCAAGTCATGGGTAGGGTAATTAACCTCATGAACTTTCAGCTGTCGGGATGCATAAGCTATCACCTTTCCCTCTGCATCAATACACATCCCAACCCCGAGTAGGAGGCATCAGAATAAACTACCAAGTCTTCACTCCCATCGGGCAGTGCCAAAACTGGAGCTTGGGTCAATCTCGTCTTCAGTTCTTCAAACGCCTTCTCTTGAGCTTGACCCCATACAAATTTCACATCCTCCGGGTCAACTTTGTCAGTGGAGAAGCAATTTTGGAAAAGTCTTGGATGAATCTTCGGTAGTAGCCCGCCAAGCCCAAGAAACTACGGATCTCGGACGGCGTCTTCGGAGACTTCCATTGCATCACTGCTTCCACTTTCGCCGGATCGACCGTAATCCCATCCGGGTTTACCACGTGACCCAAGAATTGAACTTCACGCAACCAGAACGCGCACTTGGAGAATTTAGCATACAACTTCTCCCTTCTCAACGTCTCCAGAACTTCGCGAATATGACCGGCATGCTCAGTCTCACTCTTTGAATAAATCAGGATATCATCAATGAATACAATCACTGATTATCCAACATCAGCCGGCACACCCTATTCATCAGGTCCATAAAAGCAGCTGGCGCGTTGGTCAAACCGAAAGACATGACAAGAAACTTGTAATGACCATAGCGCGTACGAAAAGCTGTTTTAGGGATATCCTGTTCCTTCACCTTCAGTTGATGGTAACCTGATCGAAGATCTATACGTGAAAACCAACTAGCACCTTGAAGTTGGTCAAACAAGTCATCGATCCTTGGCAAGGGGTATCTGTTCTTCACTGTCAGCTTATTCAACTCACGGTAGTCGATGCACATCCTCATGCTACCGTCCTTCTTCTTTACAAACAGGACCGGAGCACCCCAAGGTGAGATACTCGGTCTAATAAACCCCTTATCCAGTAGCTCTTGTAACTGCTCCATCAACTCTTTCATCTCTGTCGGGGCCAATCGGTATGGTGCCTTGGCAACAGGTTGGGCGCCTGGTACTAAATCAATCTGGAACTCGATCTCTCTGTCAGGTGGCAATCCCGATAAGTCTTCCGGGAACACATCTGGGAACTCACACACAACCGGAACATCAGACAGTTGTGGTGCTGGCTTCTCTACATCTTTCACATAACATAAATAGGCGTTACATCCACGCCTCATACATTTCCCCGCCACTGCCATTGAGATCACCTTCGGAATCGTAGTAACCCGATCCCCATAAACTGTCACTGGACTGCCGTCAGGCGCTGTCAAACTGATCATCTTCTTGCGACACACAATGTTCACTTCGAAATCTGCCAACCAGTCCATTCCAAGCACCAAATCGAAACCACCTAACGTCATCGCAAAGGGTTTAACTGGGAATTTGTGACCCTCCAGTTCTACATCGCAACCCTCAATTACCTCAGAAATCCTGGTGGTTTTACCTATAGCAGTCTCTACATCAAACGGTACATCCACACGTCTACTACTAACGGGCAATTTGGCACAGAAAGCTACAGAAATAAAACTCCTACTAGCACCTGAATCAAATAATACGGAGGCTAGAGTTTGGTTCACCAGAAACGTACCGGACACTACATCAGGGTCCGTCCTCGCCTCTTCCTGCGTCATCGTGAATGCTCTGGCGCTCGCTTTCGACCCTTCACCCCCTGTTTTCTTCACGCCGGAACCCTCAGATCTCGGCTTCTTGCAGTCTTTATTCATATGACCACTTTCCCCGCAGTTAAAGCATCTCATCCCTTTACATTCTTTGGCCATATGACCGGGCTTCCCACACTTGAAACATACATTCAGCCCCATCTGCACTCACCACCGTGCTCTCGCCCACACTTCCCACACTTTCTCGACCCTGCACTTGTCACGACCACACGACGATCATCAATCCGTGCCTTCTTACTACTTGTCGAAGTATCACCCCGACCAAACCTCTTTCCCTGCCACTTCCTCTCATCACTTCCCTTCTTACTGCCCTCAGATTTCACCATCGAAGCCCGTTCATCGTACAACCTCCCAGCTAAATCCACCGCCGACCTGAAAGTACTTGGTCGGGCGGAAATCAAGTGCCAACGAATTTCAGCTGGCAACCCCTGAATATACCGGTTAATCTTGCGAGACACCAGCGTCACTTGCTCTGGCACCAACCGTGCCATGTCGTTGAACTTGGTCGTGTATTGTTGGTGGGTCATCGTTCTCGCTTCCAACTGCAGGAACTCTCTCTCAACTCTGTCCATCTCTCGACGAGGACTAAACTCCTCGATCACCATTCTCTTCAACTCTGACCACTTCATCTTCCCAATAGCTCTGCTACCCTCGGCCTGGACAATATTGTCCCACCAGCACAATGCCGTCCCCGTAAACGAGTGGGTAGCAAACTTTACCTTCTTATCCTCCTGGCAGTCACTGATATCAAGGACCGCCTCCATCTCCCTCACCCATTGGTGAGCATCAGCAGCCGTACCCGAACCATCAAAAGTCGGAGGCTTGCACCTCATAAATTTCCCGTAGTCGCAACCCCGGGCTGTCCCCCTAACCTGTTCTTCCTCCTCTTCCTCTTCGTCATCGGACAATACCGTTTCTGCCTCTGTCTGTTGCTGTCTACCGGAGGACCGTCTCCTCCCTCGTCTATCCTCCTCTCGTACTGCCTTTATCGCTTCGGTCATTACAGTCGGTAAGATCGTCTGCATAACCTGGTGCACTTCCTCAATCACTGCCTCTTTTACCGAGGCTCTCAACTTGGCGCTTTCGTCCATCTCTTCCTGGTGAGGAACCTCGTTCTCCTCACGAACTACTTTCTCTTTCCTAAGTCTTCCTCGCGTGATACGCGGCTCATCACCACGTTCACCATCACGGGAAGCATCAGATGATCTATCACCGACCATCTTCTATCACACTGAAAGATTAAAACACCAACACGGTCATTCAAGGAAATAGCTCAGTTTATGTTAAGTACAGTAAGTCCCTAATTACAGTGGCCAGTTGTGATTAGTCACTTACTCTACTATTCGTACCCCGAGCATCACCTATCCTGACTACATTAGTATCTCAGTCTAACAGTACACATCATTCACATCACATGCGCACATAATAACCAGTTAATCTTTAAGAAAATACCTGATGGCACGCGACTACTCAGATGGCATTCTCATTCTCCCTGTCCCATTCTCAGTTTAAGTTTAGGTTTATTATGAAAATTTACCCATTTTACTTAAACTTTTGCTCTGATACCAACTTGTAAGGCCCCGCTCACCGGGCACCTTACTGTTGGTTCTTCATCGCACAAATAACGTACATAATGTATATAATCATAAAATACGCAGCGGAATTAATAAAACATGCATTCTCATTTCATCATAAAAGCTTTTACATCATTGTCTTGATTACAAAATACAAGCTTTTCTTTACATTGTTTAACTATACTATGATTGCTGCTGATGCATATTCCACAGCAATCATAGGGTCATACAGCGACCTCTACTGAAATAAAATAATAGAAAGAAAATATAATCTTCTTCGTAAAGAAGATATTATGTTCAAAAATATATTTTTCTTCATAAAGAAGATTTCTTAAATAATCCTGTTTATCAGGATTATCAAGAAATCTTCCACTTGCATGCAACATAATGTGTTGCGTGCATTACGGGCCCACAACACATGACGTGGCTGCATAATCAAAAAGTGAATGCCATCCCAAAAGAGCTGAGTAGCCGCCTCGTGCCATCCTCAGCAACACTACCTGCGAACTGGAAAACACATAAAAGTCAGCGTTGCTGAGTGAGTTCTAGTTTTATAATAAAACATACATTCGTTCTCATTAACTGCTCTTTCATACATGTGTTCCCACATCATACGTACACGTAGATAATAATATTATTATCTCTTCATTCATTACTTACTTTCATTCGTGTACACTTCATCATTCTCTTTTACTTTCATACATACATACTTCGCGTACTTTCGTACGTACTTTACTTTCATTCTTTCATTCATTACTTACGTTCGAACATTCATTACATTCATTCATACTTTCATTACTTTCGTTCGAACGTTCATTACATTCGGTGACATGTACAATACCCCGTTCATCATACATACTACTAGTGCTGGACCTGTGGTGGTTAGCCACGAACGTTGTGCACAAAGCTGATCCAGTCACCTGGGGTAGGTACATGCACCACTCATCTTTTCATTTTACTTCTAACATACGTTAGCCGAGTCTCTTGCAGTGCGCGACTGCTCACCTCAGTGACAATCTTATGATTGCCTGCTAACCGAGTCTCTTGCAACACGAAGTTGCTCACCTCATTATCAATCTCAATGATTGACCCGATGTACATCCTTCGGGGTAGCTAACCCGTACACCGTTGAGCTAACACCTGCCAGGGGTGTGCACCTCCTTCATTTTGCTTGCAAGCCTTTCTTACTCTCTTTCATTAATGCATGCATTCATTCATCGTGTTCCTTCTTTCATTATCTTTTACTTTACGTTCTTAATACATTCGTTTCTTTCGTTCATTCATTCACGTAAAGTTATTAAAGATAAAACACATATACATAAGGAACATACATATTTACATATCATCAGTATTTACCATTTATCATGGCAACATCATACTAACGTACATACATCATACTAGCATACTCACATCATACTAGCATACATGCATCATACACATAACATTCATTCATCACCATACAAGGCATCATACCTATATGGTATACTGCAGGTATACCCATGCAATATCATCATCATCCACAACTTAAAAGTCAACTCATATAACCCCCAGGAATCTCCTAGGTCAAAGCCTATCTTACTCACTTGAAGTTCCCAGATATCAGAATTCTGCTTAAGTGATTACCCGCATTTCCTCTCTGATTCATCCGCATTTCTTGGCCATCCGCATTGGTCAATGCGGATGAAGAAGTGCCTTAACCGCATTTCCATACTGTCCGCATTAGTCAATGCGGCTGAGGGAATGCCTTAACCGTATTTCATAACTACCCGCATTGGTTAATGCGGCTGAAGGATGCCTTGGCTATTCTCCCCAACTTGCCCGCATTAGGTCAATGCGGCTGAGTATTTCCCTTAACCGCATTTCCTGACCCATCCGCATTTGTTAATGCGGCTGAGCAAAATGCCTTGTCCGCATTTTTCCTAGTCATCCGCATTTGTTGATGCGGTTGAGTATGGTGACCTGCACTTAACCTGTGAAATTCTACAACCTGCTCATCTTCTTAACATACAGTAGCACTGATTATCGTATCAGCTGCTTAGAATCAACTAAACATCATGCATAACATAAAATAACTTCTAAAACATACATTCAGCAGTACTCATATGATCAACATGCTGAGATTCATCTATCTGCCCTAGGAATCTTACATACACTAGGCATAGCAGTCCAAACGGACCATACACTTTCATACTCATACATACATACACAGATTGAGCGCTCACAGCTCGAAAACAGTTTCAAAATGTGCTCCAGCCCCAAAAATCGTTCAAAATACGTAAAAGAAGGGGTCTTAGAACTCACCTTGTGTTGCTGGGTATGACTCCTTCGAAGTCAGTAGCCGTGGAACCCAGTACCTCGAACTCGTCTTCCTCTTCTTCTGGTTCTTCCTTCAATTCCCGTGGTCTGCTCTTTCTCTCTCTAGAACACTTCGAAGATTTGGGGGTTGTGAGAAAAGAAAAGTGGGCAGCCATCCCTATGTATATCAGATATTTCTCTTTTCTTTGTACTTTTACGCAAAACCCCCTTCTACTTTCTCTTTCTTTTCCTTTTCCTCCAAAATTCTTTCTTTTCTTTTCTCCTTATTATTTCCCTTTGTCTAATCAAAATTGCGGGTGTTACAGCAGCTGATCCTTAAACTTCATAACTTTTATCACGTCCTTTGGTTTCAATATTAAAGGAAACCCTAGGGCAGCTCCCGTAATCGGTACATTTGAAGCAGCCTTTGCCTGATTAGAACGGTCGTTGGGCATTTAAACTGAGGGGTATATGAGCTATGCCTCGCCGGGTCAGGCAGTTGTGAGGAAGTATAGGAGCTGTGTCTAGCAGCCTTATACTGTGATGTATTGGAGTCCGCTCTTCTTTGTTGCTCCTTAATATTTGGACAACCACGTCGGTCATGACGCACCTCGGGTTCTTTAAGTTTTGACTTGCTCTTAAACAAAGAGTCAAATACTTTCTTAAACAATTTTTTTCTTTACTTGAGGATTGGGAGACGACATAACCTTTTGTTTCAAGTCATCAAATTTCACATCGTAGTCGGGTTCAGGCGGCGCGACGTACGCTGGCTCGAAATCAAGCTTCCTCCAGTGTGGATCTACCACATCGAGTGAAATACTTGTGACTGGATTTAAAGGTTAAATTATTAGTTAAAAATATGCAATCGTGTGACAACAGTAAAAAATATATTAAGAAAAATATAACCTTCTCGGATGTATATCTCCAAACGACAAGCACATGGCAAGCCCATGGACGTGAACAACTGGTGTCCTCATGAACCCCCAGACTCCTGAATCATTTCTATTTTCGTCAACTCTGATTGAAGGAGGCTAAGGCAAAAATGGATACTTTATAGTGCAATTTGAAAACAATGACAGTCGATGGTCTTTTTTAATTTTCACACGGGACACCTCGAATGTTTTACAAATTTCAATCTCCTCGCCGCGCACGAGGTCACAAACATATCCGACAAGTGTGTGCAACGTATTATTGGTCCCTGTGAGGTAACTCTTGAAGTTGGCATGTTGGCCCTCAACCCTATTAGTTGTAAATTCACCAAAGTTAAGGCGGTCGTATATCCAACAAGTAATAATTTTCTCTTTGTACGGCACCAACCAATTATTCCAAATATATTCCCATACCTCTGAAAGAAATAACAAATTTTATAAAATGAACAAATAAATTATAAGAGTAAAAATAACTATGAATTCTTACCGCGTTTACCATCTTCATTTAACTTTTCTTCCATCTTCCTGCAATTATAATCGTACAATGCCTCTATGGGAGACGAACACAAGGTCTTCCACCAGTATGGAAAATCCTTCCACATGCCGGTTTTGAAAATGATATTCCACCGTCTTTTGATATTCTCCCTAACGTGCCACCTGCATAGGTTTTAGTAGCACTCGGGAACACTGTGTCACACGCGCTCATCAGGGCCAGGTCCCTGTCTGTGACAATAAGGTGGGGCTCCACACACCCATCGAGCATATCTCTGATCCGCTCCAGTACCCATGTGAAGTTGTCCTGCCGTTCCTTCGATATAAATGCATGCACAATACAAAACGACTTCGAAGTCAACGTAACGCCAATAACCTGAACAAACGGAATGTTGTACATGTTGGTCTTGTACGTCGTGTCTATCAACATCATATGCGGGAATGCGCGCCATATTTTATACGAAGTAGGATGACAAAAGAAAACATCTTCACGGCCTTGGTAGTTGCATTCGTTCGTGTTTCATACACGAACTCTTTAGATTGTAGCAGGTTTTCAAGTTCTTGCATTGGTGTCATGCTTTTTCTCCCCTCAGCCCTAAACTTCAACGTCAGATTGTATATGTCTTGAACAACACATACGCTGTGGGGAAAGTGCTCCCTTACGGCTGAATGGATATGTCATGGCCACACGTGCTGCCTGTGTAACTTCTCGACAAGATCAATTTCTTCGGCGGTCATCTTCCTAAGATGCGTGTGGCCCTCCTCGTACACAACAGGATCGTGGTTGTGCGTCTCGTTTTTCACCTCTAACATCCAACTGTCACTCTTTTCTACGTACTTCCCTACGAGTTTAAAGGGACATCCTTTCTTTATGCTCCCAGTACGTCTACTTGTGCCAGTGAATTTAGGTTCACCACTACGATTGCATAATAGTTCCACATCCTTTTTTCGTGACCGACCCACCACAATGACGCACCTATGCTCGCGTCCTCTTATTTTAGCCCAGCTCTCCAAGTCCTCACGAGAATCAAAATACTGAAAAAATGATAAAGCTAGACATAAAAAACACTATATAAAACAAATAAAAAATAAAATAAACAAAAGAATAAAAACTCTTCGTACTTTATCGGTTTTATAAGAAACTGTAGCCTTTCTTATCCGATCCTCATCCCCATCATGCTCCGCGGTGTCCCATGGTTTTCTTTGAGGTGAACCAAACCGTCACTCTCATCTGTGTCATTCCCATTAAAAGTATCCGACACATGTGTAATTTCTAGTTCTGACTGGTACGGGGGATGTCCGTAATCCAACTCTGTTTATGAGTGGTACGTGTTCGGGGCATGCCCGTAAGAATTGCAAGGGGGATATTTGTACCCTTCACCGTAACCTGTCGGTCCAAATAAAGAGTTGTACGCCTCTTGAGCAAATGTGTTCGACGGGTTGGTTTCCTCCTCCCCCCACGGAGGATGACTCCCGTATACGTAATATTCCTAAAAAAGATAATGGTTAGATATTTCAAATAATAAGTTATAATAAAACATATACTAGTTCAACCTGGTTCGAATCTTCGATATGTGGCACCTCATTCAAATCTGGAAGCTTCGGCTTTTGATAATGATCTCCCGAACCCGACATTGTTTTCGAATTAACGTGTTTTTGGAATGACGAAGGCTGAAAAATCTCGAGTGTTGGATGAATGAAAGCTCGAATATCTTATGATGAAAAAATTTCGAGTGTTGAATGAAATGTGGAGTGTTGAAAGTTCAAAGGTATTTAAGGTGAAAATCTGGTGCACAAACCGTCACGGTTTGGCCTCCACGTGACGGTTCGTGGGGCGAATCCCGTCCCTTTTGTCACATCACAGTCTACCTCGTACCTTAAACCGAACCTCGTACCCTAGCGGTCACGGTTAGGCCAAACCGTGACGGTTTGGTGATCGGGTTTTCAACTTTTCCAGACCATTTGTCGTTTTGTTGTCACGCGGTGTCCGAATACAGACACAGAAACCGTGACCGCAAGCCCTTGCGGTCACGGTTAGGTACCAAAACGTGACCGCAAGCCCTAACCGTGACCTTTTGGCCCGGCCTACCCCCAAAAACCCCAGCGGTATCCCCAGCACAACCCAACCTAAAACCGAATAAAATGCCGCCATTGTCCGCCTTAATCATGTTACATTTTCTTAAAGCATCAATAAATTTAACATATTGAGGAATTGGATAAACTTGAAATTAAGATTAGAAAATACAACTTCCGATCAAAATCACTAACATAATTACCTGTTTTTACCTTAGTAGTTTCACATAACCATCGACTGTGATGTCATATAGAAATAACAATCCAATCACATTAGGGTTTTATAGTATTTTCCCTCTAGAAATAACCAATTAAGTTGTTGACACTTACCCAATTCAATTTCATTACTAAGATCTTCATTTTGATTCTTTATAAGGATAAAAACTAATATGCAATCAAAGTTTTGGAACTTAGTAATCGATTACGAAGTTGATATTAAAAAGAGCTTTATCAACCTTCACCGTTGTTTTCATTTTTCACGATTCACAAAGATTCAAACAAAATTAGAATAACTGTTTAACTTATTATTTAATTATTGTACAAATCAGATGCAATAGGTGAAGAAAACAAGGCCTGTAAATAAATGCATTTACCGAAGAATACGAAGGGATATACCTGATGGGAGAATAGCACACACAGTAACACATTTTTTACGCCACAAACCACACAACACCACTATCCATGTTGTCGGTCAAAGCGCTGGAGGTTGCCCATACATGAAAAAAACCATACAACCACATATTAGTCGTTATCAAACATTTGATTGGCAGAAAACATGATTAAAGGTGGGTGATCGTTTTGAATTTAGCCTGCAATGATAATCTTATCAATTTCTACCTAAGGGAAGAAACTTGTGGAGAGCAAAGCTGTAAAAGTCGTTTGATTGTACACTGGCATTTGCTTCATCGTGGACCTAAAAACCCTATAATGAAAACATCATACTTAGGGGGCGTTTGGTTCGCGAAATTCATTGGAATTAAAATTGGAATTGAAATTGTAATTCAAAGTAATTGCATTTGGAATTCAATATTTTCTAAATGATTTGAAATTTAAAGGAATTGGAATCTATAAAGGAAATTTAAATTCCAAATGCATTTCCAGTGCCAATACACTATAAAGGAATTGGAAATTATCACCCGTTGCAAACCGCCACCACCTCAATGACCACCGATCATCGCCGCTACATACCACCGACCGCCGCCGCCGTCATCGTCGACAATCGACCGCGACCACCAACCGCGCCCGTTGCCGAAAACCGACCGCCGCTGCCGATCGACCGCCACCAACCGATAATGCCCGTTGTCGAGACACGGTTCAGCAACGACGGTCGGTGACAATCGACGAGTAGGGGTGGCGGTGGTCAGCGTCGGTCGCGGTCGGTAGGCGGCGGTGACGACAATTGGGGTCGGCGGTGGTCGGGGTCGGCGGGGTCGGGGTCGGCGGTCGGTGACGGACGGCGGCGGTCGTCGGTGACGGACGGCGGCGGTCGGCGGACGACGACCGTGGTCTGTGATCGGGGGCGGGCAGCGGCGTTGGCGATCAGGGGCGTCACAGTCGGTTGGCGGTGGGCGGGGTGGTAGGCGGCGGTCGGCGGTTGGGGGCGGCGGGGGTTAGGGTTGGCGGGGGGCGTCGGCGGTCAGCGGTCGGGGTCGTCGGTAGTGTCGGTCGGCGGTGAGCGGGGTGGTAGATGGCGGTTAGTGGTGGAGGCAAGAGTCGGTGGAATTTGAAATTCTTCAATATTTGGAAGGATTTTGAAATCCTTTATTTGAAGGAAATTAAGGGAATTAATTCCAATTCCAATTTCAATTCCTTTTTCAACCAAACACGTGAAGAATGGAATTCAAATTCCAATTTCAACGAATTCTTACCAACCAAACACAATGACCAATGGAATTCAAATTCCAATTCCATTAAATTCCATCAAATTCCTACATACCAAACGTCCCCTTATAATAATTGCTTGCATTGCATTTGTCACATGTCACCATCATATTCATTCTTAGCCTTCATTTTCCTACCCAAAGTGAGGATATATTGGTAATTATCAAATCCTCAAATTGTTTGACCATCTTTCGGAAATATCGATATATTCTCAAAATTTCAATTTTAAATCTTTTAATTGCTTACAGATTCTTTGTTACAAATTTATTAGATTGATATCTTTTTTTTTTCAAAATGTCATTTCTAAATTTGAATTTGACCTTATGTGGCGTGGGCTCAAATGTGAAGAAGCAAGTTATTGTCTTTTTGGATGTTTAAGATCGCTTGTCAAAATGACTTAACTGAAATGGCCATGACCAGGGCTAGAAGTGTCCGTTTTGGGACTGTGACAAGTCGAAATGACCTTTGGGAAGAGCGGCATGTTTTCACAAACACCGTAGGCCGTTTGGGTCATTGTTTCGGCCCAAAAACGATTTATTTTATTAGTTATTTTACTTTTTGTCTTATTTTAGATTTTATTGGACTTTATTTTTTACCCAAATTTTGGCCTGTATATGTTTTGTGGCCCGTACGACTTTTGGGTTGTTTTTATATGCATGTAAGCAGTGGGAGAAGTTGGTTTTTTAAAGTTTATAAAAAAAAATTTCTCGCTATCACATTATGTTGTGTTAGTGTGAAATCCTGATGATCGGTAATATTTATGAATCAACGATAATTAGAAAAGTTATTCCTGCTATTCTTGTTGAGTCAACAGGTTCAATTGTTTAGCTTACGCTTCTGCCTACATTATTATGTTTTAAACATAATATCATTTTCTTATTTAGATAATTATTCAATTATTCAAATTAATTGTTTAACAAAATTTGCTATATTACCGAAAAACTCGAATCTTTAAATTATAAAATCTATCTTGCTTCCGATTTTTTTCTTAGTTTCGTAAGTTTTAAAATAAATTAATTTTAAGATTATCATCATTCATAAAATTAATCTTTCTCCCTTTAAACCTAAATGATTAGCTACTTAAACTTTGATAATTTGTTTGTGTAATATTAAAATGCCAAAAGCCTTATCTTGTGAAAACATGATAATAACATGTGGTAGGCGAATGTGAGAAACCATGGCTGGTTAATTCGCCTATACTCAACTCATACAAATAGCAGTCTTTTAAAAAGTATAAAAAAACCTAGGCTAACACAGGGATCGTGCTTGATTATGACATAATTCATGTATACGTATATATCTTGCTTCGTTATGACATGATTTACGTATAAATATGTACATTCAAAGAGATATGTGTATGCATTCATACATGCATTTGTGCTTAAATACAACCCCATATAGATACAAGTGTTGTGTGATTTATAAGTTATTTCTTTTGGTTGGTCATAAATTTAAGTGTGATTTTAAATATGTTTTGGAATTTGTTACGTTTTTTTCCTTTTATAATTTAATGTCTTTTTATGTAGTCAATTCTTTATTTTTCAGCTCCAACTATATGTAATGTAATGTAATTTTTAACATTAGTAAAATTATTTTTATTTTTATTATTATTCAAACCCATGTAATACAAATGACTATAGCCTAATAAACATATATAATGACAAACCCTAGATTACAGCAATTGATAGGTTTGCACGTACACAAGCCCAAGAATTTTTACTATTTATATTTATATATTTTTAATGCTAATGTGTATTTTGGTTATTTGACATAGGGGTGTTTGAGAGCAGATTAATAAATTAATTAATATGCTATCCTTTGTGTTTGGTTCACTTAAAAATCACTTCTTAATGGTTAATAAGAGTCTCTTAATAGATACATTTTAAGAAACACACCAAATGATTCGAAGTCTAATTCTTATTTAGTTTTACATGTTAATAACTTAGCATAAGTTTGCCAAACAGACACTTATTTAACAAAACTTAACGTCCATCAATTTTAGTTAACAATTATATTATTTTGTTATATAAATATTATTATTATAATATTGAAAGTTAGAATACAAAAGAACAACTGGAACGATTAATCATACTTATGGTTCAGTCTTACGAATGGTCCAATAGCATCTCTCAGTCGCACGACTGGTCCATTAGCATGGCTCAATCGTACGACTGAGTCCCATTCGCATATGCTCCTGCGAATGACTCAGTTTCATATATTTACAACATATCAGGTGTATTACATTAAGCTTAGACTATTCGTCAAGCGACAGACACACTATATATGACAATATATGCTCCAACAAATTCCCCTTTGGACGTTGCTTGCGAATAGTAGATAACACCTCTTACAATCTTCAGTCAATCTTTGCTCTGGTTTCCAATAGAATCAAACGAAAAACTATATTAGCCAACGTTGCTGATCCGTCAGGTTGCTACAGTATCCCTGAAAATGAATTTAGTCACAATAGATTTCGTTTACTTTGCAGAACACCATCATAGCAGCAAGATTCCCCATTTGACTAATTTTTCCAGATACTGACATGAACAGTTTTCCATTGCTTCAATCTTCACACAGGCTAACCTGATTAACATTAACAACTGCAGAAATTCCCCCTCAAATTCAGCATATCCCAATATATAAATGTTGTGCTTTCCTTGCGTCTTCATACGGTGTATTGGGAAAAAAGTAGAAGGTTCCAATCCACAATTGACAATCTCAAACAAATCAGCATGCATGCAGATTCATCATCAGAAACTAGCTCACATCATCACTTTCTGATTGCGTCTTCATTTTCTCTAGACATGGATTCCCCTAAGACTGGTCTAGTAGCATGACTAGACATAAGACTGGTCCAGTAGCACGACTGAACATAAGACTGGACATAAGACTGGTCCAGTCGCATGGCCCAGTCGTACGAATGGTCCATTAGCATGGTCCAGTCGTATGAATTGTCCATTTGCATGGTCCAGTCGTACGAATGGTCCATTAGTATGGTCCAGTCGTACGAATGGTCCATTGGCATGGTCCATTGGCATGGTCCAGTCGCATGAGCGGATCTGCACGCAGATTTTCAGATCTGCAGCCGCCATGGCTGCCAAAGACCCTAATCTGATGAATTTTACATGAACCAAAACCAAATAGACATCATAAGATTAGCAATGGTGATAAGAACGTGATTCCGAGTTCGAATTTAACCAAGAAACAACGCACGCAACAAAATCTGAGCAAAACACGAAGAACACGAAGTGGGTTTAACGTCAAAGAACATGAAATAGATCCAGAAATCAAGAGCTCGGGTTGCTAGAATGATTGTTAGATCATTCTAGCAGTAACCTGCTCTGATACCAATTGTGAAGTCGCTGGATCGTTTGACATCCGAGCGTGTTCTTGACGGAACGAGAAAAACCAAAAGACAAACAATAGAACGAACCATAATCGAATGATTTCATTGATAAAGCCGAATGATTACAAGCTCGTTAAACATAAGAATCATAACTTTTAGCAAGGGGAGATCGAGCATGATCTCCCCTCTCATCCGGCAGCCCCAGGGCGCCAGGCACTCTCTCCCAACCTTCACTCTCTACACAATGAAACTGGTATTTATAGGCCTCAGCCCATATCAGATGCGACTGGGCCCATTCGTACGATTGTACCATGCGTATGGTTCAATCGTACGACTGGACCATACTTATGGTTTAGTCTTACGAATGGCCCAATAGCTTCTCTCAGTCGCACGACTGGTCCATTAGCATGGCTCAGTTGTACGACTGAGTCCCATTCACATATGCTCCTGCGAATGACTCAGTTTCATGTGTTTACAACATATCAGGTGTATTACATTAAGCCTAGACTATTCGTCAAGCAACGGACACACTATATATGACAATATATGCTCCAACAATATATATATGTATATATATAGGATGAAGTTCTATTGAGAACCCTTAGTTATTATAAAAACCATTTAACCAAATGTGGACCCTTAATTTGTGTTTTACTTTTTGATCTAAAGGCCAGCAATATTTTGTAATTTAATATTCATGTACACACCACCATCAATGATACCTTGAGGGTATACTGGTAATTTCGTATGGGTAGGAAAAAAACGCCAGTACTTTTATGTTTCTTCCAAAAAGTAACCGTCCCATCAATCAAAGAAAAAACCAAATTTCATAAAATTCATCTTCATCTTTTCTTTTGAATTCATTTTAAAAAACTAAAAGGCCTTAGATTGTTGAAGGGGATGGCACTAAAGCAGACGACGACTATTGACTGAACTAACATTGTCGAAGGCATTAGATTATTGAAAACGACGGAACAAATGAAAATTTGGTATGTTCCAAATCACCCAAATAACCTCACGAAATTAGCGAAATTAGTGTTCGTTCAATGTCCATAAATGTCATTAATTGTGTTTTTCTTTGTTTTTTCTCCATTAATTTCACACACTATGTGCAAATTATTATGGGTACATAGTGTCGACCGCTGAAAACCCTGGAGCCCCAGTTATTGCTTTAACTTATGAATTTAATGAGTATGTTTTAGCGTATATTATGTTGAATAAGGCGTTAGACATGAGATTTAGGGACCAATCTGTTACACAAACCCAAAAAATTTGGAAGAAGTTTAGCTTATTTGAAGAAACATCTGGTTGGCAATGAAATTTAGACTGAAAAAAAACATAAATTTGTTTTTATCATTGAGAATTGTATATTAACAAGATGAAATGTTGAACATCCCCCTATTTGCTTTAAAACTCTTTTAACTTATATAGTTGGGTTATGATTTGGATAAAATTAACAACCGGAGGTAGAATTTATAAGTTGGGGACTCAAACGAATGGAGACACTCAAGACGTAAAACACTTTCGATTATAATGAGTATTGATATGTTTTTTAAAATCTGTATTTTAACATTCTATGATTTTTGGTAAACATGAAGGACTAGCGAAAGATTTGTGAAGTCGATGGATCGTTTGATATCCGAGCGTGTTCTTGACGGAAGGAGAAAAACCAAAAGGCAAACAATAGAACAAACCATAATCGAATGATTTCGTTGAAAAAACCGAATGATTACAAGCTCGTTAAACATAAGAATCACAACTTTTGGCAAGGGGAGATCGAGCATGATCTCCCCTCTCATCCGGCAGCCCCTGGGCACCGGGCACTCGCTCCCAACCATCACTCTCTACACAATGAAACTGGTATTTATAGGCCTCAGCCCATATCATATGCGACTGGGCCCATTCGTACTATTGGACCATGCGTATGGTTCACTCGTACGACTGGACCATACTTATGGTTCAGTCTTACGAATGGCCCAATATCATCTCTCAGTCGCACGACTGGTCCATTATCATGGCTCAGTCGTACGACTGAGTCCCATTCGTATATGCTCCTGTGAATGACTCAGTTTCATGTGTTTACAACATATAAGGTGTATAACATTAAGCCTAGACTATTCGTCAAGCGACGGACACCGTATATATAATAATATATGCTCCAACAAATTCCCCCCTGGACGTTGATTACGAATAGTAGATAACACCTCTTACAATCTTCAGTCAATCTTCGCTCTGGTTTCCAATAGAATCAAATGAAAAACTATATTAGCTAACGTTGCTGATCCGTCAGGTTGCTACAGTATCCCTGAAAATGAATTTAAGCACAATAGCTTTCGTTTACTTTGCAGAACACCATCATAGCAGCAAGATTACCCATTTGACTGATTTTTCCAGATAATGACATGAACAGTTTTCCATTGCTTCAATCTTCACACAGGCTAACCTGATTAACATTAACAACTGCAGAAATTCCCCCCCAAAATTCAGTATATCCCAATATATAAACGTTGTGCTTTCCTTGCGTCTTTATACGGTGTATTGGGCAAAAAGTAGAAGGTTCCAATCCACAATTGACAATCTCAAACAAATCAGCATGCATGCAGATTCATCATCAGAAACTAGCTCACATCATCACTTTCTGATTGCGTCTTCATTTTCTCTAGATATGGATTCCCCCTAAGAATCAGAATCATCTCTGTGCGGATAAATATAACTTGATTGGCCTATAAATAGTCAAATGGTCCTAACTACCCCATAAAATCAGCACCGACTGCTGACATCTTCTCTTCTCTCTTTTGTGTTCTAACTACATTCACCTATTCTGGAAGTCCAACGAATAATGGGGTATCCATTGAAATTGTTTGACAAAAGAACCTCAAAGTGAATGTGCTTTGCTCATCCTCAAATCTGTGCAAGATGTCGTTCCAGATTTTTTTTTGGTCTGGAACACCGTTCATTCATATGACATGGAGGATAAATATCACATTCGTGTGAACGGATGATACGAATGATAAACTCGTACGACTGGTCATAAGACTGGTCCAGTAGCATGACTGGAGATAAGAGTGGTCCAGTAGCATGACTGGACATAAGACTGGTCCAGTAGCACGACTGAACATAAGACTGGACATAAGACTTGTCCAGTCGTACGACTGGACATAAGACTAGTCCAGTTGTACGACTGGACATAAGACTGGTCCAGTTGCATGGTCTAGTGGTACGAATGGTCCATTAGCATGGTCCAGTCGTACGAATGGTCCATTAGCATGGTCCAGTTGTACGAATGGTCCATTTGCATGGTCCAGTCGTACGAGCGGATCTGCACGCAGATTTTCAGATCTGTAGCCGCCATGGCTGCCAAAGATCCTAATCTGATGAACTTTTCATGAACCGAAACAAAATAGACATCATAAGATTCGTAAGGGTGATAGGAACGTGATTCCGAGTTCGATTTTAACCAATAAACAACACACGTAACAAAATCTGAGCAAAACACGAAGAACACGAAGTGGGTTTAACGTCAAAGAACATGAAATAGATCCAGAAATCAAGAGCTCTGGTTGCTAGAATGATTGTTAGATCATTCTTACAATAACATGCTCTGGTACCAATTGTGAAGTCACTGGATCGTTTGACATCCGAGCGTGTTCTTGACGGAAGGAGAAAAACCAAAAGACAAACAATAGAAAGAATCATAATCGAATGTTTTCATTGATAAAACCGAATGATTACAAGCTCGTTAAACATAAAAATCACAACTTTTGGCAAGGGGAGATCGAGCATGATCTCCCCTCTCAACTGGCAGCCCCTGGGCGCCGGGCACTCTCTCCCAACCTTCACTCTCTACACAATAAAACTGGTATTTATAGGCCTCAGCCCATATCAGATGTGACTGGGTCCATTCGTACGATTGGACCATGCATATGGTTCAATCATACGACTGGACCATACTTATGGTTCAGTCTTACGAATGGCCCAATAGCATCTCTCAGTCACACGACTGGTCCATTAGCATGGCTCAGTCGTACGACTGAGTCCCATTCGCATATGCTCCTGCGAATGACTCAGTTTCATGTGTTTACAACATATCAGGTGTATTACATTAAGCCTAGACTATTCGTCAAGCGACGGACACACTATATATGATAATATATGCTCTAACAAGATTAAATCACTTAACAAGTTTAAAAACACAGCCGGAAGCCCTATACATATCAACATTGATGAACATACGGACTACGGTTTAGTGTTTACATAATTATATTTTATAGGCGATTAGTATGATTATATTGTTTTTTACAATAATGTAATCCGTTGTACCACAGGATCTGTTGACGAATAAAATGTGCCAAACATTTCATTATTGTCATTAGAAGGGCCTAGTGTGCGCGAGAATACTAAACGTAATCATCTATTGTTATGTTATTCTAAATTAAATTTTCATAGGTGTTTTGTTGGTTAGTATTTTTCCATGAGCCAAAATATATGACGCTCTTATTTACATAAAAAACAGGGGCGTGTGTGAAGCGAACATTGACTGATACAATATCTGACAAAAACACTGATAAGGAGACTTTAATAGGTGATTATGCTTACCCCTATTGTTTACAGTAATGTAATGCATAGTAACATATGGTCCTTTTGGGGAAAATAAAATTAATAATTCCGTTAAAACAGGATAGATCGACAAAAGAAACGTGCCAATTGTTTCAATATTGTCATCAGAAGACCAAGTGTGCGCTGAAATGTTAAACGTAAGCTATTTTTGCATGTTTTTTATGTTATTAAGTTGCTTGTACTTTTGAGTGAAAAAAATAAAATAAATGACTAATTATGATAGTAACAGGGTCGTGTGTTAATGACAAAATGACGGATACAATTCTGAGAAAAACAAGGTTATAGACGGTTTAAAAGGTAAGTTGACTTTTAAAACAACTCCATTGAAAAAAAAAGAATCAAAAAAAGAATCGTTCTGATAGACTAATTATAGTTAAATTAAAAAGAAATCAGGGTTGTTCATGGTATATTTGTATGAAAAAAATGGAGAATCTACTACTGTAAAATGGTAGGCTTTAAAAAAGGGGATCAAAAAAAAATATTCAGTTAAAAAATGTGATATTGTGTATTATTTTATACAAACAACAACAACCATACCCAGTAAATCCCACCTACAGTACAACTATTGGTAAGGTCTGGGGAGGGTGAGATGTAGGCAAACCATATGCTATCTCAGGAGATAGATATGTTGCTTCCAATGTGACCCCCGATTCTTCAAACAATTATCATAATCAAAGCATGTGAATCCCCTCCATCTCAAGACGTTGCACGCTGTGATCCGCCATATGCAATAACCTGCAAGGAACACACAAAGGCAATACACAATCTAATAGCACACTAAGAACCAAAATAGTCAATTATATTTTAGGCATAAAATAATTAAATTAAAATAATAATAATAATAATAATAATAATAATAATAATAATAATAATAATAATAATAATAGTAATAAATAAATAATACTAATAATAATAACACTAATAATAATGGTAATAATAATAATATTACCTTTTACATAATAATAATAATAATAATAATAATAATAATTAATAATAATAAAATATTTAATGGGAATATACACCTATAACATGGAAAAGGCTATTACATGGAATGTTAAAAATATAAGCTCTAAGACACCGCTAAGAAACTTATTACACTTGAATCCCCTAGGCATCTTTAACCTTAATCCTACATCTCCACATACCCTATCCTGGATCATATCCTCAAAGAGGTGCAAATTTGTGAAATCATGTCTAATCCTTTCTTCCCAAATCAGTTTGGGCCTGCCTCTCCTCCTCCTCCCCTGAACCGCGATTGTCTCCACAGCTCTAACTAGTGATGACCTTAGTCTCCTCTTAACATGCCCAAACCATCCTAATCTACCTTCCTTTATCTTACCCGCTACATTAGCTTCTCCTAACCTATCTCTAAAAACCTTGTTTCTTATCCTGTCTAACCTTATGTGCCCACACATCCACCTTAGCATCTTATGTGCCTGTGTCTTCTTGATAGCCCAACACTCTATGCAATAAAGCATAGCCGGACGGATCGCAACCCTATATAATTTCCCTTTTAACCTAGTTAGGAAATTCCTGTCACACAATACCCAGAGGCGGCCCTCCACCTATACCAACCTGCCTGAATACGATGTGTAATGTCCCTATCTATTTCCCCATCACTCTGTACATACGATCCTAAATACTTAAACATGATTGTGGTACCTCCTGGCCTTCGATTTTGATCTAAGTGTCATCGTCAACGTTTGCTCCACTAAAGCCGCCACAAAAGTACCCAGTCTTAGATCGACTAATCCTTAGCTACCTTCTAGAGTTGCTCGCCACTTTTCTAACCGCATATTCAAGCTTTGTTTACTTTCGTCAAGTAACACAATATCATCTGCAAAAAGCATGCATCTCAAAGCATGCATCTCAAAGCATGCATCTCAAAATTGTCTCTTGCAAAAAGCATGTATTATTTTATAATTACTTATAATGTTAAACAGGGAAAGAAATTATAATGGTTGCTAGTACTATTAGGCGTAAGAGGAAACGAGGTAGGATTGAAGTGGAAAAGAAAAATTCAACCCCTAATAAAAAAACATTTAGGGATAAGAAGTGTAAGAAGTATCTGTTAATTATCAATAGATGCTCACCAAAACCATTATCAAAAGCTATTACATTGCTGAACCCACAGCAACGTAATGTTGTTGAACAGATGGGATTTGGTAAGCTTTTGGCACTGATGGTAGATAGAATTCCATAAAAACTAGGATAATATGTTATAGATGTGTTTAACAAAGATAAAATAGAGATAGAATTGCTATGTGGAAAGATAAAGGTTCATGAGGAGGCAGTTCACATATTTTTTGGTATTCCTACAGAAGGAATCCATTTAGATAGTTTGGAGGAAACAAACGTAAGAAGTTCCGAAGTAGAAGATTGGAGGAGTTCATACGGTGAATTATACACATCACCGGTAGATATAGTTGCTCGACTAACAAACACGGGTCATACCAACATCAACTACTTCAACCTAGACTTCTTGGCTTTGTTTTTTTCGACTATGGTTGAATGTCATGCACACGGGAAATGTACGCTTAATGCCATCTATTTCCTTAACAACAAAGTTAATGTTAGGCATATTAATTGATGTGCTTATGTGGTGAGCAAGCTAAAAACCAGTAAAATTATTGACACATGATGTCCCTAGTTTATTGTATTTAAACGTTTATGTCTTTCATTTCTTACATATGTGTAATACAAGGGTATAATTGTAATATGATATATGTTTGGATGTCTATTTAGTATTGATTATATTGTATTTTTATAACGTTTATTACTACACACTTGACTGAACATTATATACGTGTTGGTCCATTTGTGATCGATTTCAGTGCTATTGAAATGATAATCACAGAAATATCCCACTGATATAGAATCAAACAGAGTAAAACAAAGAAAAGAGTTTCAATATTTATCCATATGACCCAAACTCAATCAATATTAATAAACAAGGCTCAAAGATATGAAACAAACACAATTCCAGCCTCAAACAAGCTATGAAAAACATAATACAAAAGTATATCTCGATTAGGTTTGGCAAAACTTGCCCACAAAGTTACAAGAGATGAAAGTATATAACAGTGCTAAATTCGTTAGTAGATTCACTGGGCGAAACTACCCTGACCAACAAGTAAGTTCACCCGGCAGCGAACGACAGTTTCACCGGGTGACCTTTATCAGCTGACTACGAGCGAATCTATAGATTCGCTCGTAGTTTCGCTGGGTCAGTGCGAAACTAATACATTACTTACATAAATGAAAGTTATCTAACATTAGTCCTATTACATAGAAGACAAAAGAAGCTAAACTAAACTAGGTGAGTCCAACCTATCTAGATCATCAATACTCCCCCTAGGTTGGACCTCACATAGAGGGGTCTTCTCAATCAGCTCCAGCTACATCATCAACTTCGGCTTCAAAGTTCTCCATTAAAGCTCCTGCCCTCCACTCAATCCCGACCAATGGATTAGTTACATCTTCAGATCCTGCCTCAGAAGATTCAATATCAACAATGAAGTTCTTAGCAAACCCAGCTTCATTGACTTCTTGATCTGGTGAGTCTACAACTACAACCTCCTCCTGATCTTGCATGGTTTGTTCTTCAGTATTAGCTCCAGACCCACTTGCCTCATCTATCACCTGCTTTTCAAACCTTCTTGAAATTGATGGATCCAGTTTTTTACTCAAATCATCCACATCCATCCTTGTTTCATCCGCTTGAATTATTTTTCTTGACAGCTCCCGGACTTCAGCTCTGAGTCCCCTAGCCTTGTTAGCTACTCTCATGAAGAGGCTCGCTTCTTCTAACATTTCAGCTCCAGCCCCAACTTTTATGTGATTCTCGCACAGAATCACTAAGTCCTCATCACAGAAAGAAAAAACTTCCATCGGATCAAACAATCGTATTTCTGGAGCCCCCTTTACTCTGATCACTGCTTCCCCGGTGTTTTTATCATAAAACCATTTTTCAAATGCTTGCAGTCTCGGGGAAAGAGGATCAGGTATCCTGATGTGATCCACAGTCTTTGCTGGTTTCAGTTTAAGCACAATCTTGCCTTTCCCGGTCACCCAATCAAAATCTTTCTTCGACCTCTTTCTTTCCATTTTCATGAAACCAAAAGCCTTGAAGTTATCAGTCAAGCTCTTTTTAATTTCTATCTCCAGCAGCTTGGCCCGTTCACTCTGTTCAGCTCAATCAAAGGGATCTCAGCCAATCTCCTTAAATCCCATCTTGGGAGGGTTTTAAAAGCTTTTCTTTTGTGAACATAAGATATTCCCCCTCCCCTTCTCTTGATCATAAACAATTTTAGCTCAGAGTTGTATTTCCAACTGAAGATCTTCTTATCGCTCTCTTTTTTGTAGGATTTTTGATGTTCTGGAACTGTGGAGTTATCTCTTCAGCCTCCTTTTCTTTAACAAACCACTCAGATTGATCTAACTCCACCGTTCCAGTTTCAGCTGACCCAGTATCAGTCACATAGGTCACTGGACGTTCATCCACCTTATATAATTCCGGTTCAGAGCTGTAATCCACCAACTGCTCCTCAACATCCTCCTCTTCATCTACTAACTTCATCTCAGCTTGTTTTTCTTTTTCCAATCGTTGCTTCTCCCCCACAACCTCCTCACCGGTTAAGTTCTTCTTAATATCAAGTCCCAAATCATCAAAATCTTCATTCATAACCTCCACATCATCATCCTCACCCTGTGCTCCTTCAGCATCACCATGTTCATCATTTTTGTCCTTCCCTCGACTTGATCCTGCAGCGTTACTAGTACCAGCTGTTGAGCTTGGGCCCTTTCCTGCCACAGAAAGTCTCCCCACCTTCAGAAATGTGTATTTGGAGGTATCGGTGAGGTCATTGATTTCCTCTTCAGATCTAACATCTGGCAGGCCAGCCGCTTCATTCAGAGAGTTTACCTCCTTGAACAGTGTCTTGATCTGTTCTTGTTGATCAAGCACCATCTTTGTCAATCCTTCAATCATATCATCCTTCTTTTTCTCCCTCAACTCTTGGTTTATCATTTTGTTTTCATCATGCTTAGCTCATTGGCCACAGAAGCACTGACGTTTCTAATCACGTCTTGGTCAAGTTCGGATCTTGCATCTTTTCTTGGAGGATTTTCTGTGAAGGCCTGATGTTTGTGTTTCGTTCTCCTCTCCGATGCTTCAGTGTGACTACTTTCTTCAGGCCTCTTCTTAGTTCTCCTCTCCTTCTCAACTCGCATTTCATGCATTGCCTTATCAATTTCATCCTCAAAGTCATACTCTTTCTCCTTGGCATATCTTTTTCTCTTTTTAACTATTTCTTCTTGTTTCTCCCTGTTCTCAACAGATCTCTTTTCCTCTGCTTCTATCACCTTCTTTATGTATACCCATCTCTCAGCAGAATACATATTTTCCCACAAGTGGGTGATCTTCCCACTGAAGTCATGTCTTGCAGAAGAACAGTCTGCAAATATCCTTGAGCTCATCTGGGCTAGTCACTTGATTTCTCCATGCTTAGGAATGTTTGGAATCAAGTCATCAATTATCATCTGAACAAATCTCGGATACAGAAGCCACTTCTCCTTCTTCACTGCCATTATGTTATCACACATGCACTCAAAAATTAGTCTTGCTATATTTGCCTTTTGGCCTCTGCAAAATATCACCATTGCTTTGGCCCATCTCAAGTTAAAACCATCGGATCCTCCTTTCCTGTCGTCTAAGCACATGATGAATATATGAGCAATGTATCTCCACTCTTTAGACAGCATAGACTTCTTTATCTCTTTCTTTGAGCCAAAGGATGGTCCCTCATACCCCATGCTTTGGAATCCCTCCATGACTTGATTTTCAGACAGTTCTACTTCTTCTCCCTGATCACCTTCTAGACGAAGTACTCTTGCTATGATTTCTTCAGTGATGGCAATGTCATTTCCTTCTATCCTTGCTCGAATACAGTGTGGATTAGCTTTAACATCCAACTTGGCTGATCTCCAGAAGTCTTGGATATGCAAAATATAGATAGATGGTGAATGAGTGATAGCATAATGAATTGGAGACTGTTTCAGCCACTTTATACAATCTCTAAACCCTGCAGCTTTGGGACTGTCTTCATCCAAAAGGGCTACGGTGTTGTTCTTCTCATCAAACTTGAGGTTAGCCATAATCGCTGAAAACAAATTAGAAAAGTATAAGTATACAACATGATAAATGTGTGAGAATATGTAAAAGCAAAAACAAAAGAAATAAATTAAATTCGCTCAATTGAATCTATAAATTCGCTAAGGTGAATCTATAGATTCGCCAGAAAAACAATAATTTCGCTTGGGTGAATCTATAGATTCGCTCGGTTCATGTGGACTTTCGTTCAAATTCGCCCGACCTTAGTCAATTTACAGAGGCGATTACATAGATTCGCTTAAAATTAAGTGACTTTTAGTTTAATTTGGTTGGAAAACATTAAGTTCGCTGTGGTGAATTTATAGTTTCGCTCGGTTCAAGTGAACAGGCGAAGTTGTTGGGTGAATTTACAAATTCGCTCGAGTTCAAGTGAACTTTCGTTCAGATTCGCCTGAAGATCAGCAAGTTCGCTGGACGAGGGTTCCCGAACCCTAACCCAGGCGAACATGCCAAATCTCACAATGCGAAGAAACATACACCGATTAAAGCTTTAAGTGAGATTCGCAACACCAACCTAAATCCTTTATAACACACTATTCCAACGCAAATCAAAACTGAAAGAACACTCTGAAATTTCGCAATATGAACAGGCAGTTAGGGTTTGAGGTTACTGTGAACAATTTCACGTTCACTGTACCTCTTATAAGACATAGATTCGCTGTAGCGAATCTATAGATTCGCCCGGTAAACTCAACATGTTGGTTTGACATGCAACTAATCGAGCTTACTGGCGAAACTATAGGCTCGCCAAGGCGAATCTTAATTTCGCCCGACTCAAAAACAAATTTTAAAATAAGATAAATTAAAAATTAAAATAAAATAAAGTAAAATAAAATAAAATAAAATGAAATGAAATAAGATAATAATAATAATAATAATAATAAAATTATCCTATGAATACCTTATTGCCCAATGATAAAAATAAGACTAAAATTAAAAAAAATAAAAATAAAATCAGAATAAAATTAAAATTAAATGGTAGAAGGATATAATATCATCTTTTTCTCGAAGTTTTTCAGAGGGGCATGACTTAGCGAGATTGCTGATATGTTTGTCTGCTTAAACCCATTCCCTGTTCTTTTCAACTTATGATCTGCAACTGTTTATCATGTTCTGAATTGTCTTAGAAACTCAGCAACTTGGTCCCCGCTGATATTTGATAAAGAATTAGTCTTGTCATCAAGGTTTATTGAGCATAATCATTGATTTTGCCTGCTCACTATACTGAATCTACTTAATGCAAACACAATGACTGGCATATATACATATGGGACACTATAATGTACAGATGCAGACACACATATATGCAAGGTATACACATGAGATGCAGACTCAACCTTCAACTAATTGATGAGAGCTTCAGGTCAATGCTTTCGCATAGCAGAGAAGATCATCTAGGCGTGTTGATGAGAACTTCAGGTTAATGCTTTCGCATAGCAGAGAAGATCATCACTCCAGGTCAATGCTTTCGCATAGCAGAGGAGAAAAACACACATCTTTTCTTATGTAAAGTATGAAAGTATATACAGTAATGGGCTATTTGAGATTGTTTAATGTTTGACTTAGAGGGCGTTATTACCGAGTCACCATCCCAGTAGGAAACACCATAAGCTTCACATCAATAATCTAATCCTAAAAGTATGAAAGTATATATAGTAATGGGCTATTTCAGATTATTTAATGTTTGACTTAGAGGACGTTATCACCGAGTCACCATCCCAGTGGGAAACACCATAAGCTTCACATCAATAATCTAATCCTAAAAGTAAACTCAGTACAGGAGCAAGACATCAATTGTACAGGAGCAAGACATCAATTAGCAACTCTCAACCAAGTTTTAGACAAGACTTGTATCTTTGTGCAGACCAAAATATCATGAGGATAATCCTTATTACTGAGTTATGATCTTTAATTTGGCTGCATGATCACTTGTTTACTTCGTTTTTGGGATGAGTCTATCATGCATATCCCAGCGTAAGATGTTCCCCTCTTTCTTACTTCATTTTCTTGAATTCCTGAGAGAATAAAAGTTAAACCCTATTATTAGCATTAATCTCCTCCAAAATTTTCATTTGATAGCTTACTTAATAGAAAATTTCCTAACAACTAAAGTAAAAGAAAATTAAGAATAAAAGGAATGATATACGGGACACAAGGATTCTCTAAGCAGACAACAACCAAGACCATAAAGAAAATATGTACATATATACATCTTAAATGGTAGTTTTTGCTCAGAAAAGGTTTTCAGAAGGATATTAATCCTAGCATAGAGATCAGTTCATAAAAACATGGTTTATCAAATGTTTTAGTGAAAAGATCTGCTTTCTGCTTCCTTGTTTCAATAGGAATAATATCAATGAACCCCTTTTCCTGAGCATCACGGATGGCATGAATTCTTGTTTTGATGTGCTTGGTTCGAGTATGATGAATTGGATTCTTGGCAATTCTAACAACGGCTTCATTGTCACAGAAAATCGGAGTGTGAAGGAAATTGATGCCATAATCCATCATTTGGTGTTGAATCCAGAGCACTTGGCAACAGCAGCTTGATGCAGTGATATATTCAGCTTCTCCCGTGGATAAGGACACTGTTGTTTGCTTTTTGCTTTGCCATGAAACAAGACAATCACCCAGATATTGGCATCCACCGGTGACTGACTTTCTGTTAATCCTGCAACCACCATGATCACTATCAGAAAAAGCATGTAGATCAAAGTTCCCACCTTTTGGGTACCATAGTCCCAAACGAGAGGAACCCTTAAGGTAACGAAAAATGCGTTTAACAGCTAGCTCATGTGATTCTTTGGGATTGGCTTGATAACGAGCACAGTAGCACACGACAAATGTGATATCTGGACGGCTTGCAGTCAGATACATGAGAGATCCGATCATCGAGCGATATCGATGAGCATCTGCGGACTTCCCATTATCATCAGGAGACAAGCATGTTTGAGCAGTGAAGGGAGTAAGTTCTGGCTTTGAATCATCCATGCCGAACTTTGTGATGATTTCCTTGATGTACTTCTCTTGGTAAATAAGAATACCTTCTGGTTTCTGTTCCACTTGCAGACCTAAGAAGAAGCACATCTCCCCCATCATGCTCATTTCAAAGCGATCCTTCATCACTTCTTCAAATTCTTTACACATCTTTTCATTTGTTGATCCAAAGATAATATCATCTACATACACTTGAACAATCAGCATCTCACCATCAACCTCCTTGAATAGTGTCATATCTATAGTCCCACGAGAGAAACCCTTGCTGAGGAGATATTGTGTCAAGGTCTCATACCAGATTCGGGGAGTTTGATGCAACCCATACAGTGATTTGTCTAGCTTGTATACTTTGTCTGGAAAATCTGGATCCTCAAAACCGGGTGGCTGACAAACATAGATCTCCTCATCAATATTTCCATATAGAAATGCACACTTCACATCCATCTGAAAAACTTTAAATTTCTTGTTAGCTGCATGTGCAAGAAAAATTCTGATGGCTTCGATCCGAGCAACTGGAGAAAACACTTCAGTGTAGTCTATCCCCTCCTCCTGAGCAAATCCTTGAACAACCAATCTGGCTTTGTTTCTGACAACAACACCACGATCATCTGGCTTATTCCGGAATACCTACTTGGTACCAATGGGGCATTTGTTTGGAGGAAGATCAACTAACTCCCAAACTTTCAACTTTATGAACTATTGCAACTCAGACTGCATAGAGTCCACCCAGCTTGGGTCTTCAAGTGCCTGTTTGTAATTCTTTGGAACAATTTGAGATAGAAAAGCTGCATAAAGACACTCATTTATCAATCCACTCTGACTCCGAGTCCTTACTCCGTCTGTGATAGATCCAATGATGTAGTCATGAGGGTGATCTTTTAAGGTTTTAAAATTAGTGTTAAGCAATGAAGGGTTATGTTGAGATGTGGATGCGGAAGTGGATGGTTGTGCAGTAGGAGATGAATTTGTGGGGATTGGATCGATAGGAGGATTTGAAATGGATGAAGATGTGGGTGGAATGGTAGATGAGATTGTAGGATTAGATGATGATGGTTGAGATGGTGGAGGTGGTGGAGATGGGATATCAAATGAAGTGGGTGGTAATGATGTGGCAGACTGTTGTGGTTGTGGTGGAATAAGATTCACAGGCGGGTGAGGAATAACATCATCGTCATCGGGAATTGGCAAATTGAATGAGTTAAAGACAGTTGTAGAATCATAAAACCATGCAGGCTCACTTCCAATGCTTGTTGAGTTAGATTCTTGCCAGTCGACATAGTAGGACTCTTGCACAATCCGCGACCGTTTATTATACACATGATACGCCTTTTGTGTTTCTGAGTACCCAACAAAGAAACACTCATCAGAGACAGCACCAAACTTCGTAGTCTGATCTTGAGTATTCAACAGAGTACAAGAGCAACCAAAGGGGCGCAGAAAATCAATGAGAGGCTTAATTCCTCGGAACAACTGATATGATGTCTTCATCTTGCTCTTGACGATCAATACCCGGTTCAGAACATAAGCTGCACAATTAACTGCTTCGGCCCAAAAGATAATTGGAAGCTTTGACTCGATCAACATCATTTTAGCTGCTTCAAGTAGTGTTCTGTTCTTACGTTCAGCAATACCATTTTGTTGAGGTGTTCTGGCAGCACTGAACTGTCTGAGAATACCCCTTTGCTCACAGAATGAATTGAAGATGTGGTTTCTAAATTCTGTTCCATTGTCGCTCCTGATGGCTTGAATCTTTCTTTTCCCAAGAACCTCAATCAGCAGAATCAGCTTCATCAACTCCTCAGCAGTCTCACTTTTGTTAGACAAAAATCTCACCCAAGGTACCTAGAGTAATCATCTGTGACAACAAGACAGTAAGATTTCTTAGCAATTGATTTAACACTGATAGGGCCAAATAAGTCAGTATGTAACAATTCAAGGGGATGTGAAATCGAGTTTTGAAGTTTAAGTTTATGTGACTTTTTGTGCTGTTTTCCTTTGGCACAAGCCATATATTTTTCTACCACAGAATAATCTTTCAGTGGTAGTCCCCTGACTAAATTGTTCTTAACTAACTTATTTATCAATTTAAAATTGATATGCCCTAATCTTTTATGCCACTGAAAGGATTCATGAGAAGAAGCTTTTGATAAAAAACAGGTCACGGTGGACGATGATTCTTTTGATCCCATATTTAACAAATAGGTATCATTTCTCCTTGGAGCTCGCATGATC
Organism: Flaveria linearis; assembly: GCA_024085815.1. NCBI lineage: Eukaryota > Viridiplantae > Streptophyta > Magnoliopsida > Asterales > Asteraceae > Flaveria > Flaveria linearis. Next base: position 17,611,877 of record CM044004.1, on the reverse strand, counting down.
ACCATCTCTTCAGGGATAGAAAACTCTAATTTCAAGAATAGACATTCATTGGCAAGGAACATCACGGGAATATTTTTATCACAGATTTGTGATACACTGAGAAGATTGAACGCCAATTCTGGAACATAGTTGACTTTCTCCAAAGTGAGGGAACCATTCGAGACATCTCCTTCGCCAATCATATTTCCACCCTTCTTGTCTCCAGCAAAAGCAACATAGCCACCATCAATTATTCTAAAATTTGTCAGCAGGTCCTTCAACCCAGTCATATGTCTGGAACATCCGCTATCTACATGCCAATAACTATTTACAGCGGCCTCTGAATGTTCCTGACATTTAAAAAAATTGGTTAGACTTTGGAAATTGGGACCAAGTCTTAGTGTACTTAGGTCTTGGAGTAACATATTTTCTACAAAAGAAACCATTCACAAAATCGGTCAATCTAGCTCCAAAGAATTTAGTCTGTATATTACTACCACCTGATTTAGGACAATGCTTTATTAAGTGATCATCCTTTCCACATCTAAAACAATGAGATCTCAAACCTATTTTGGAACAATTTGATGAAGGAATTCTATCAATAGATATTTCTTCATTACATTCAGACAATTTTGAATCTGAATCACTGGATGTGTCATATGGCTCTTTTGACTTCCCAGTAACGACTTCCACTTTAACTGATTTTTGATCAATTGTAACCTTGTTGTTTTCAGTTGAAGAAGACATTTCTTTATCTTTTGGTTTTGAAATATTTATTGGTGTAAAAGATGGGATTGCATGAGAGAAGAATTTGTTAAAGCAGGTAGTTTTTGTTTGACTTTCAGAGACATGACCTGAAAGTTGAGCTTCATCATTCATACACACATTAGCATCAAATGCAGAATTTAAAACATTCAAGTCATCACGAGAGTTTGAAACAGAACATCCTAAGTTACTATTACATGCTCCAGAGTTTGAATCTAAAATAGTTCCACCAACACAAAATGATTACTTAAGCTAATGCCTACAAAAGACTTCTTGGAATTAAAATCATGACTACTAGAGCTGCCAAGACCACTACTGCCACCATAATCATATCCTTCTCGCAACCCATAGAATTATGTCCTTCTAAACCTGCAATAGAGCTGTTAGTATCATTCTGTATAATCTCTTGTATCAACTCATTTGAAGGATGAGGAGTGGGCATAGGAGAATAACAGAAAGTACTAGGTGGAGGATATACCAATGCATCATTTTCATTACCCAAACCGGTCTTGATCCTTGCCCCCCGTTGTTTTTTGCATAATTCCTCCCTTTTCATGCTCGAAAGTGACCACTGTTCTAATTTACTTTTAAGTTTTCTAACTTCTAATTCGGCAAGTGTAACTTGTTAAGTTAAATAGTTAACTTCACAGTTCTTTTCCAAAAGAGTCCTTTTTAAGTGTTCATTTTCTTTCAAAGCTTCTCTTAATTTGACAAAATATTTTGACTCATTTTGTTTAAGCTCTTTATTAGTTTTCTTTAATTCATTTCATTCATTATGAGCCACCTGTTAGCTTTATATATACCAACCAAACGAATTTTGCATGCAGAGGAACACATGTCTTCAACAATTTCATAAGGAAGATCCATTACCAGTTTTTCTGCTGCAAGAGCGCGATCACATTGGCAGTAGGGAGTGTTCCTCTTGTATTCCTCCACAGCAGCTTTCTTGGCATCTTCAATTATTGAATCCATGTTCAGCTCCTCTTTTTCACTAGCCTCCTTTGTAGCGGATTCACAAACCAGTTTAACTTCATCTTTAACAGCTTCACACACCAAACCAGTTTGAACAATATCTTCATGACCCATAGCCTTCGGAACCACACCAGCACTTTCCTTAACCTGTTCATCTTGAATTACCTCAGACCCAATAGGTTCACCCTTGTCATCAACTTCAATGTCAGCTTCACCATAGAACTCCTTGAAAGGATCAAAATAGTCAATGTACTCATCATCAAGAGTGTTGGAGCATATATTGTCATATCTAGTGTGTCCGTCGCTTGACGAATAGTCTAAGCTTAATGTTATACACCTTGTAAACACATGAAACTGGGTCATTCATAGGAGCATATGCGAATGAGACTCAGTCGTACGACTGAGCCAGGATAATGGGCCAGTCGTGCGACTGAGAGATGCGATTGGGGCATTCGTAAGACTTAGCCATAAGAATGGTCCAGTCATACGATTGAACCATACGCATGGTCCAGTCGTATGATTGAACCATACGCATGGCCCAATCGCACGAATGGGACCATTCGCATCTAATATGGGTCGAGGCCTATATATACCAGTTTCAATGTGTAGAGAGTGAATGGGGTTTTGATAGTGTGCCCGGCGCCCAGGCGCTGCCGGATGAGAGAGGAGATCATGCTCGATCTCCCCTTGCCAAAAGTCTTGATTCTTAAGTTGTAACAAGCTTAAAATCGTTATGTTTTATCAACAAAATCATTCGATTATTGTTCGTACTTTTGTTTATCTTTTGGTTTTTATCCTTCCGTCAAGAACATGCTCGGATGTTTACTGATCCAGCGACTTAACAAAGAGTTTGTTCCTCCGCTATCTCAACGATCAATGCATGGTTGATTTCCTCCTTTGATTCTTCAATTTCTGCACTCCAATCAAAGTTGGTCAACAGAGCAGTTTCTTTCCTGGGCTTAGCTTCTTCAACTTTATCCATGACTGGAATGGTTCTGGAGTTTCCAGAATTAACAGGTTCGGTGACAATGGGAGAAGGACACTCTCTTTTGAAATGACCGAGCTGCTTACAGTTGAAACACCTGAGCTTAGATTTATCATATCCTAGAGCGTTGTTCTGATTCTGGTTTACAAATTTTTTCCTGCCGGTTCTCTCCATAAACCTCCTAGCACGAAGAGTAAGCATAGCCATTTGCCACTGAATGTCGGTTTCTTCAAGATCATCAGGATCAACCGGATACATGTCTTCCACGGTCATACCACGTCCCTTCAATTCTCCAGCAATCAAACCGTCATAACTGTGCACAAATAACCCAAACAGTGCCATAGTATCATGTGGAATTTGAGTAGAAGCTAAGGCATTTGAACTAGACCCAGCATCCTTAGAACCACTACCACAGTTGACATTCTTACCATACCCAGAGTTAGCAAAGCCACCATTACCAGATGAACTCCCACAAGCTGCACCATAATAGCAAGAGTTTGCAGCGGATGAAATCAATGCAGCATTTTGAGGAGGGACATTGGGAGACATCATGGTCTGATTATACTCTCTTCTCGTCACATCAAAATCAAATGATTTTAACTTGTTGATAACATCCATCAACTTGTAATCGGCAAAATTCCTTTCTTGCTTGAGCAATTTGATTTGCAGACTCCATTGAGCAGGAAGAGAGTCTAATAGTTTACCCACTTGCTCATGATTGCCAAGTTGTTCATCATACTTCTTCAGGATGCTTGAAACTGACAGAAAGCGGTTTGTTATATCAGTAAGTGTCTCATGCTTATATCCCACGAATGAGTTAAACTCCTTCTGAGCTTGAGCTTTCTTGTCTTTCTTCAGATCTTCGTTCCCATCATAAAATTTACATAACGCATCATACAATGCCTTAGCGGTGGTATGTTCAGCAAACCTGTTATAAATATCCTGATGCAGACACAGAATCAAAGCTCCAAGAGCTTTCTTGTCACGATCGAGCAACTTGATGTCAATCTCAGTATAAGTGCTAGGATCCTGATTTGGTGAAGTAACAGATCCGACAGTTGTTGTTGGTAGGTGAGGTCCATTAGTGATAGATTCCCACTGACCATGATCAGTGTAGAAGAAAGCTTTCAAGCACCGTTTCCAATCCTTAAAATTCTCTCCGTTAGCAAGCCTCGGTGGCCTATTTGGTTGAACACACTCTATATCAGTCAAATTCACGCTTGAAGTAGACATGATAGAATCAGAAATTAGATTCGCTGAAAAGATGTAGATTCGCTGATAACTTCGCTTAGAAAGATGTAAATTCGCGGTAAATTCGCCTGTAAATTCGCTTGGCAAACCAACAGCAGATTCGCTCGAATCAATGCTATTGAAGCTCTAGTTCGCTCAACAAGTTCGCAGAACTAGTAGAACTTTCGTTCTAGTGGTAAATTTGACGGTATCTTCGCTTGAGAATTAGGCAACAAAGGTGAACTTTCGTTCAATGAATGCAGATTCGCTAAAAACACTGAGAAAAATAGATTCGCTCGAAAGGTCACAAATTCGCTGGGAAAACAATAAATTCGCCCGATGAACAAACAGCACTGTTCGGTCAGAAAATCACTCTAAACTCATCCAAATCGCTATGAATTAGTGATTGGATGATTGGGATATCTCCTTACTACTTGAGCAATGGTTTTTCTATGAATTTCTGTAAGCAAAACACACTTTGATGATACAAATCGAATGGAACAGTAACTTTTCTTCAAAAACACCTCAAAACCCCAAAAACTCAACAAATCAAGAGCACAAAGGCTCTGATACCATATTGTTGGTCCATTTGTGATCGATTTCGGTGCTATTGAAATGATAATCACAGAAATATCCCACTGATATAGAATCAAACAGAGTAAAACAAAGAAAAGAGTTTCAATATTTATCCATATGACCCAAACTCAATCAATATTAATAAACAAGGCTCAAAGATATGAAACAAATACAATTCCAGCCTCAAACAAGCTATGCAAAACAGTAATGCAAAAGTATATCTCGATTAGGTTTGGCAAAACTTGCCCACAAAGTTACAAGAGATGAAAATATATAACAGTGCTAAATTCGCTAGTAGATTCGCTCGGGCGAAACTACCCTGACCAACAAGTAAGTTCAGCCGGCAGCGAACGACAGTTTCACCGGGTGACCTTTATCAGCTGACTACGAGCGAATCTATAGATTCGCTTGTAGTTTCGCTGGGTCAGTGCGAAACTAATACATTACTTACATAAATGAAAGTTATCTAACATTAGTCCTATTACATAGAAGACAAAAGAAGCTAAACTAAACTAGGTGAGTCCAACCTATCTAGATCATCAATACGTTTGTAGTAGTTATTCATAGTTATGAGTTAATAATGACTGAGAAATGTGTTTGACTTAGTCTTATGATCATTCATGATAATGGACCATTCTTATGGACTAGTCGCACGACTGAACCAGGCGACCGGATCAGTAGTACGACTGAGTCGTAAGATTGGTTCAGTCACACGACTGAACCAGGTGACTGAATGAGTCGCACGACTGAGTCATAAGACTGGCTCAGTCGCACGACTAAACCATTCGTAGAGTTTAGTCGTGCGTATGAATCAATCGCTTGAATAGTTGCACGACTGAACCATGCTAATGGCTCAGTCGTACGACTGTACACTGCAACCTATAAATACCACGTAATTTGTGAAAAAAAAGAACACTTCGAATATTATCATACCCTAGCCGTCCAGAGCGTCCTAGTTCGTCCATCCAACTTCATAGTTCGTCCCTGATTGATTTCTACTCGTTCTTAACGTTGTTTAATCGTTAGATTGATCGGGGTTTTCGTTCTCACTGATTGGGTCGCCAATCAAATAGGATTCCACGCTATTTGATCTGGCTACACGTTGAATCTGTTAGTGCTCCGTCCGTACACGGTCCTAACAAGTGGTATCAGAGCCATTGGCTCGTGATTCTTCGTGGATTCGATTGGTGTTTTGTTAAGATTAACGTTTTTAATTATAAAGATTTGTGTTTTGATTCAAAAAGTTTTTTGAAGTGTGCATGATTCAAAAGTTTCAAACTTTTCGACTTACGGCAGATCCACAGTAGCTTCAGTCGCACGATTGGCTCAATCGCATGACTGAATCCCAATCGCACGATTCAACCGCACGACTGGACTTAGTCGTATTACTCATTCGCACGATTAAGCTAACCCACACGGCTGAACTCATTCGCATCCCTCAATCGCACGATTGAACACAATTGCACGATTGAACTCAATCGCACGATTGAACTCAGTTGCACTCTCCAATCGCACGATTGAACTCAGTCTACTCTCCAATCGCACGATTGGCTCTGTCGTATACATAATTTTTCAAGTTTAAAACCATGGACGATCAGAACCCTACGTTTACTGCTGGAAAGGACTCACGGATCCAGAATTTATTACTTCTGGAAAATGAGATTGGAAATCATAACAAACCACCAAAACTGTTGACCTTGGATGAATACCAGCAATGGAAACAACGGTTTGAAATCTACCTTAACAGAGTTGACACAAACTTGTGGACTAAACATAATCCAAGGGGGAGATTGTAAGGGACTAAACATATGGATTACAATATCATTTTAACATGAAGTAATCACGCAAAGTAGAGATTGTAGATCGAAAACAAGGCAAGACATGCATGCGACAACATGCATGCCGTGCGACAACATGCATGCCATGCAACAGTCGCGCGAAGAGTGAAAAAGACGCATGCATGTGGATGTTGAAATGCATGCATACGAAAAGTGGAAATGCATGGATGCGAAAAGTATGTAAATGCATGTTTAATACATGCAACGTGAAAAGTGGAAATGCATGTTTAATATATGCAATGCGAGAAGTTTGGAACTGCATGTATATATATTTGCATGTGTGTGCGTGAGAAAGTTGTGTGCCACATATTATATTCGAGAAACAGGAGTGCAAATTATGTGTGTTTTATTTTATTCGCTCAAATGAGTAGATCACGTTTGTGATTCTTCCACCCTCGGGTGAGATCGATCTTGTATCGATTATCATTGTAATCATTTGACATATTATATACATTTGAATTACGATGATTTTGTGCTGAATATCTTGTTATCTCGGTTGATTCGATTAGAGTGCGCACCCGTCTTCGCGTGTTATCAAGTGCAACTATCAAACGAAGTTCGATCGATCGGATTCTGGACTTTACAATTGGTATCAGAGCCAGGTTTTACTCTTGATACAACGGATCATTATTCCGCGATCTTCCGTTCGAGGACGTTAAACAAGTTCAAAAGGTTAGTTAATTTTGTTGGAAGTTTATTCGGTTTCATCAATGTTCAATCCGAAACAGAGAGACACACACAAGTTCACCTCAATTCAATTCAAATTGTATGATTTGTTGAAGAAATTGAAGACTAATTCGGTTCAAATGCAATGGTTGATGTGATGTATTGATACGCACACCAAGTGTTTGTATAAATGCTCAAGTGACTTCATTGTATAAAATTTGATTGAGTTCTTTCCGGTTTCATCGAGGATCTATTCAAAACTGAGAACACACACAAAACCCAATCAAATCGCATGATATTATGAAGTCTTGAAGTTTAACTGTTGTCGCATCAAACTGAATAACAGCTTGTGCGAGAACCTTCCTTGCGAAAGGTTTTGTTGAAGATTCATATTTTTCTTAACACAAAACGATATCATAATCCAAGGGGGAGATTGTAAGGGACTAAACATATGGATTACAATATCGTTTTAACATGAAGTAATCACGCGAAGAAGAACTAGAGATTGTAGATCGAAAACAAGGCAAGACATGCGTGCGACAACATGCATGCCGTGCGACAACATACATGCCATGCAACACTCGCGTGAAGAAGTGAAAAAGTCGCATGCATGCGGAAGTTGAAATGCATGCATACGAAAAGTGGAAATGCATGGATGTGAAAAGTATGTAAATGCATGTTTAATACATGCAACGCGAAAAGTTGGAAATGCATGTTTAATATATGCAATGCGAGAAGTTTGGAACTGCATGTATATATATTTGCATGTGTGTGCATGAGAAAGTTGTGTGCCACATATTATATTCGAGAAACAGGAGTGCAAAGTGTGTGTGTGTTTTATTTTATTCGCTCAAATGAGCAGATCACGTTTGTGATTCTTCCACCCTCGGGTGAGATCGTTCTTGTATCGATTATCATTGTAATCATTCGACATATTATATACATTTGAATTACAATGATTTTGTGCTGAATATCTTGTTATCTCGGTTGATTCGATTAGAGTGCGCACCCGTCTTCGCGTGTTATCAAGTGCAACTATCAAACGAAGTTCTATCGATCGGATTCTGGACTTTACATCAATTGAGACTGGTTATACTATAGCTGTTGGAGCAAATGGAGTTAAACTGACTCTAAGTGGGATGAATGAAGTGCAAAATGTAAGGCCCATTCCCGGGCACCTCATAGTTGGTCATTCATTGCACATAAAACATACTAATATACATTTCATAAAATAAACAGCGGAATTACGTTAGCAAAAGCCATCCTCTATTATTAAAAGATACTGTTGATAAGCAATACAATAATGTTCAAGTTACAAAAGATTGTTTAATTGCATTACAAAACAACAATATCATAACATAGGGATGGATGTCAGACTTTTCCTACCGAGTAGCTTCACCCTCGTGCTATCCTCAGCAACAATTACCTGCCAAGCTGAAAACATATAAAAGTCAACGTTGCTGAGTGAGTTCTAGTTTTAAAAGTATTAAAATACCTTGTATAATATTTATATATGAAAATACTCTTTTTATAAAAATACTTCTCTTACTCTTGCACATGAGCACACATCAACTATACAACAAGGTAATGCTTTCTTTCTCTATTGTATGCCTTTGTTCATTTCGTACCCTTTAACTTTATCTTTCACTGTCTATGTGGACCAATGAGCAATACCCTAAACTATATGCGCGGGGAGACTGGTGCTGGGCCTCTGGTCTCTAATAGGCTATGATCACTGTACACAAGGCTGACCCAGTCACCTAGGGTATGCTGCAAAGGTCCGCCAATCTCAATTGATTGACCCTATGTGCATCCTTTGGGGTAGCTAACCCGCATCACAGTTCAGCTAACGACAACATGGTCGTGCACCTCCTATATGCTTGCAAGACTTTTTTAACATTTTAATTAAGTTCACTTCTCTTTATCATTACTCTTTCACTTTGTTAAGGATAATACTTGCATTTATGATCATGAACACCCCACATAAGTCATACAATGATAATTTCTATGATCATAGGAATAACTTATAATAGTGTAATATTAGAGCAATTAAAAACCCTAAGTCAAACTTGGGTCAAACTCTAAAGATTCTGTTTTAGTCAAATTTTAGAAAATATTCTAAGTGTCCTAGGCGCATGAGCACTATGCAGGCGCAAGATGCCTGTTTAGGCGCATGGGCACTATTTGGGCGTTTTAACACTTAGGCGTTTGGGCCACCTCAGACGCATGGGAACTATTTAGGCATCTGGGTTGTACTTAGGCGTCCAGACTAAGTATTAGACGCATGGGCTACTGTTCAGGCGCATGGGCTTTCAGTTAGAATTTCTAAGGCATATTCTAGACGGTTGGGGCACTGTTTGGGCAGTTGGGCCCAGTTTGGACGTATGGGCTGACTTAGAAATTTTCTAAGGCAACTTTAGGTGGTTGGGGGTACTGTTTGGGCGGTTGACCCTACTTAGGACATTTCTAAGGCAAATTTGGGCGCATGAGCCCTATTTGGACGCATGGCCAACTTCTTGGACGCATTTCTAAATTGTTTCCAATCCCAAGCATCATATTATCCTGTTCTAAACTTACTTATACCATTCTAAGGATGAACACAACATAAAACGTTATCATGTAAGCATAAAACTTACGGGTACACATGCATAATAATTATAAAACCATTTTAATACATTTTCAGCCCTAAAGAATGTTTAAAACAAGAAAAATACAGGGTATAGAACTCACCTTTGTTGCTTCCAAACTCCAAACTCTAAATCTTGAACTCTCCAAAGAATTTGAACAACTAGATGTGTCTAAAACATACAAACCCGAACACATATACATATAAGAACATATAGCCGAGGCTAATTGATAGGACCGAGTACGAACTGGTACTAACCGAATCTACGTGAAACCAGATCAAATAGTGTGGAATCCTATTTGATTTACGATCCAATCAGGGAGAACGTTAATCTGATCAAAACTAACGATTAGAAAACGTTAAGAGTTGATTAGGAATGATCAGAACGCTTTATGAAGTTAGAAGGGACGACTTGGACGTTCTGGGATGGCTAGGGTTGTGAATTCTTGAAGTGTTGTATTTTTCCATGAATTAAGTGGTATTTATAGGTTTGGAGTCTTCATTTGTACGACTGAGCCATCAGCATGGTTCAGTCGTGCGACTGAACCATGCGGTTGATCCATACGCACGACTGAAGGTCTAGTCGTGCGACTGAGTCAATCTCATGTTACAATCGTGCGACTGATCCAGTCTCCTGGTTTAGTCGTGCGACTGGTCCATTAGTATGAAGTGTTCATGCGTATGGTCCATTAGCATGGTCCATTCACATGAAAAGTTCATATAATTCACAAACCTATATAGTTAGTTCAATATGCGTTATCACACAATAAACAATGAGACATTAAACATTATAAGCATCAACTACATATTGTATTTCATTCATATCCATTCAATAACACATATTCACTCATTCAAGAGTCTTTCATTACATATATCAAATGATTACATCAGTGTAACACAATGAAAGTCATTAAACATTAAAGTACATTAGAACTAGAACCAGGGACATATGTACCAACAAACTCCCCTTGGACCTAGTTCTACTTATTCTTTGACTTCCTTTGCAAACTCTTCATATCTCTTGAATCTTTCTTCATTTGAAACCCCAACATGAATATCAAATGCAAAGCATAAACGTATAACTTGTTGAAACTGAGGTGCTTGCACGATATCCTGCGTATCAAAAAATAGTGGCCACTTGTAAAAAGTATATACATCATTTGCTGACAAGTTTGTGAGCCACATTGGGTTGAACACCCTTATTATCTCCAAAGTCCCCTTTCGATCCAACACAATGACGGCTTCTCCAGTACGCCAGTCATAGTACCACTATTTAAAATGGGGTGTAAAGTCTTGTGGCATCTCCCTCATAGGTATACGTGACATCATGCGCGGAGGTTGCCATTTCAAGACAACTTTCGGCCTGCCAGTAATGGGATTAACTTCAGACCTTTTGATATACCTCATCGGTTGTTGAGGTCTGAAGTTAACCCACCTAGTTTCATACTCTCTATTCAACGCAGCCTCAAACTAGCCTGACATCTTCTTCGGGTCGGCATATAGTAACTTTAGGCGTGCCAGCTGGTTGAGCTCAAAACCGGGAAGAGTTTTTAGATCATGTGGAAATCTAAAGTACTCTATTCGCTTCTCCCTCTTCACTGCATAAACATTCAGATCCTCAAAGTATGCCTACGCTATGATCTTGCCTGACACCTTGAGATGCTTCTTCACTTTGTAGAGCTTGGTGTAGGCACTTGGCTTTGGTGCAGTGCGCTAGGCTCGGATCTCTGCAAAACAAGCCGCCCATTCAGCCTTTTAGATGTCCACATCGGCGTCCGAGGCTTGGGCTTGGCTTGTTGATGTCTCTGCCTCCTTTTCCAACTAATTCAGCTTCTCAAATGTATCATTGCCGAGGGTACTTCCCAAGTTGGGAACCACATTTCCCTCTCGGTCAGTGTACTCTAGATAATGTTGGGCTGTGACGTCTTCAATCTCTATCTCATCCACATCGTTAAGCTCATCGTCACTAGCCACATCAATAGTTGGAGCGTCCTTGATAATCTCATCCGGGTTCAGCCAGAACATCTCAGCAATTTTCTCGTCGGTAAGGTCATGAATTATTTCTCCTTCTTCAGGAGTATAACTCACAGACCTCCTGACTATCCCTTGCAAATCAAGTATCATAGTTAATTGAGACTTGATTTGCTGTAGGGTGCAACATCATATTCATCTTGCTGAGATGTTTGATCTACTTGAATTAAACATGTAAACATATCAATAGTTAGTAAGTAATCAAGATAATAAAACATTTGATAATGAAATATAAACATTAATTTACATAACATTAATACATGATTCAAGTACAAAGCTTTTATAAATACATAGACATCATAAATACATAGACATCTAAGCTTTCAACAACACGTGGGCTAAGTACTTGAATTGGGGGCACAGGTTGCTCTTGTTGAGCACACCTGCATTGATGTCCCCCGAGTACTTAGCCCTTAGAAAACATCCTCGAACAGTAAGGGGATGCAGTCGTGTGTGGCAATCAGCATCATCTCTGAACTCTAATACTGTCCTGAGATCATCCTCTGTGATCTTTATAGCTTCCCCAAAGATGGAACTCCTGATACAATGGGGCTCGGAGGACCTATCAACTACAGCGCTTTCCCAGAAATCCTGCTGAACTGATCGATACGGTGTGCACGGTTGAGATCGCACGGAAGATCCTCGATCTCCGTAGAAAAGTAATGATATCGGAGAACTCAGCTGCGTTGCATGATGAGATATCAAGATGAGCACAAATGTTATGCTTTGTGCTCATCGTCCACGACTCGCCATCTGTGACACAAAGTAAAGTAAACATTAGTAAGTGTCAATGAGTAACAGTTTGATTCATGCGACTGAGATCTAGTCATGCGAACAGACTGTGCGACTGAGATCTAGTCGTGCGAATGAGCTCATATGTAGGACTGAGTCATGCGACTGGGCTTAGACGTATGTTCTCTCATGCGTTTACCTGAGTCATGCGACTGAACTCATACGTGTGGTTCAGTCATGCGATTGAGCAATTCGTCCATCACAGTCATGCGATTGACCCATTCGCATAGCTCAGTCGTGCGATTGAAGTTCATCAGGATGTCCATTCGCATGACAGACTGTTTGTCCATTCAAATTCAAATTTTGAGCAAAACATGATGTTAGACGTTGTGGCTTGGCTCATTAGGTTCGCAAATGTCCGACAAAACTCCTAATAACATTTATTTGATCAAAATACTTAGTTTTAATGGTTTATTTGTCAAACTAAGTCTCGGTTCTATTTAGATCTTAAGTTCAATCATTTGGACATGTATTTACTGATCTTTGAGGTTGAACATCGTCGCGCAATACCTGTAGAATCATTACAACTCGTCAGAATACGTCAAACAAAGGTCTATATCGATCAAACGAAATTTTGGCAGAGTGAGGTTAAGTCGTGCTTTTGAATGGGAGATTGGAGTGAATGAGCAACTGCAACCGACTCCCCCTCTATTTATACTAGGGTTTCCTCCATTTGTGCGATTGAACCTAGTCGAATACTTGATTCGTATGACTGAGGGTCAGTCGTGTGACAGGCCCATTCGGTCACCTCCAATCGTGCGATTGAGGGTCATTTGTGCGACTGTCACAGTCGGTCACCTCCAATCATGCGATTGGGTTCATACGTGTGGTCCAATCGTATGACTGGTCCATACTCATGGTCCAGTCGTGCGAATGGCTCATACTTATGATTTTTGACTTTATGACCATTTGACATTTAGCCCCTTTTAACAATTGATAAAACATTTTGAGCATTTGATCATTCCAGACATGACCATTTTAACTTAAAGAACCTTTGATCACCTCAGACGTGATCCTTTTATCCAGCCGATCACCTCAGATGTGATCCTTTTACTTGAAAACCGTTAATCACCTCAGACGTGATTATTTTAAGAACAAAAACTGATGATCACCTCAGACATGATCCTTTTAATTTTCTTCAGAAACAGGTGATTCAAGATTAACGTTCAGTTCCTTTTGTGACATTCACAGAGATACATCTTGTTGCACAGTCCGACACTGACACCCAACAAACAGAAAAACTTGGAAACTAGAAACACTTAACTAAATTACTAAAGTAAATATTTTTGTGATTTTGTTTTGGTAGAGTTGAAGACATTTTAATATTCTCTTTAAAATGATTCTCCCCCTGAGCAGAACAGTCTATTTGCATTAACTTCATTTCTAAGACAGATTCATATGGAATCAGACAGGCATAAACGTAATTTCTTGGAACTTTTTGTTGATATATTGAAAAGGAAACTACATATTTACAAATCACAGTTTCTCATTCATCTAAGACTTCTAAGCACCAACTGGAAATCATGCTTGGTCAGTTATGTAACACACGTCGATTTTGAACATCAGGTGGTGCAGTCACGACGATTATCGGTATACTTGTCCACTTAAGTCCATACACAGATTTTTGACACACATCAGTGATAATTAAGTGGATTTGACCAACAAGTGTTTATACGTCCCACTAGTATATGGTAATCAATCTTCCTCAGGAGATTTTTGAGCCGTCCGGTGGTTAAAAAGATTTTGGTTCTAAGAGCTTTCAAAGAGATGCAAAGCCTCAGGTCAGTGCCATCGCATAGCAGAGAGGGGCAAACAACAATGAATTCTTAGAATGGATAGGTTATGCGAAGCCTCAGGTCAGTTCCATCGCACAGCAGAGAGGCGCAAAACCTATCTTCTTCTTAGAGCAATATACTATAATATACATTTCAGCAGTTACTTTTGTCATCTTTTGCTCTGTTTTTTAGGTCTTTGCACACATTTATGGCATTCAGTTGCTCCTCACCCTTTATTGGAAATTGATTGATTATGTAAACCAGGAATACCATGGGAACCCACAACTTTTTGATAGATTCAGGTTTGAGTGAATCACCAATGATGTCTACTAGTTTTTGTGTTGAACCTATCGATACATCATATAATGGACTAGCACCTCCCTAGACCTACTTTCACTGTGTAATTACAGTAATAGACAAGCATACTATCATTTTTCCAATATGTTAGACTTAGAGTTGTCAGACTTATGATTTTCTGTGATTTAAATTAAACATGGCAAAAATGGAAAATCTTTTTGGTGTTCTAAGTAACACGACGCCTGTGTACTATCACTTTTCATAGTGTTGAATCACTTTCTTAAAGTTGTTGTTTTTGCATTTTTGGCTTATCTGCTCCCCCCCTTTTTTAAGTAAATAAATACTGAAACTAAACTAATCTCCCCCTAAAATACTAAAACCGAAAATATTTTTGTGTTTTTGGATTTTTAAGACAGGAAATTAAATAAATAAATAAAAGAAAATAAAAGAAAAAAGAAACTAAACAGGTGTCGGACTAAGCATTTGCATCTGCTGGAATCACGTCACATTTCTTTTTCACGCCGTTGACCTCTAACAGATATAAAAATCTGGGTTTATCAAAAGGTTTAGTGTAGAGGTCGGCACGTTGAAAATCTGTGTTTATTTCAATCACATCAATTAATTGTTTTTCATAGCAATCACGTATGAAATGATATTTTATGCCAATGTGTTTAGTCTTAGGGTGGTGAACAGGATTTTTAGTTACATTATGGCAGCAGAATTATCAACAAAGATAGGAGTGTTTGAAAATTGCAAACCGTAGTCCCGCATTTGCTGTTGTAATGATTTGTGAAAAGCAACTTGCATTAGCAACGTATTCAGCTTCACTCGTTGACAGAGCAATAGATGTCTGCTTCTTGCATTGCCAGGTGACTAAACGCCTTCTAAAGAACTGACACCCTGCTGATGTTGACTTGAAGTTCATCTTGC
Organism: Flaveria linearis; assembly: GCA_024085815.1. Lineage (NCBI taxonomy): Eukaryota > Viridiplantae > Streptophyta > Magnoliopsida > Asterales > Asteraceae > Flaveria > Flaveria linearis. The sequence continues at coordinate 17,596,415 of CM044004.1, read as the reverse complement.
AGCCACCGTAGTCTGAATCACTATAAGCAGTTAGCTCAAAGTCATCATCATGATGATACCACAACCCCAGTGTTGGAGTACCCTTCAGATAATGAAAAATCCGTTTCACCCCGATCAGATGATTTACTTTTGGTTTGGCTTGATATCTGGAGCATAGACATGTGGCGTACATGATATCCGGACTCGAGGCAGTGAGATACATGAGAGATCCGATCATCCCACGATACATAGTGGCATCCACCAAATCTCCATTATCATCTGGTGCCACATTATGGTTTGTGGCAAGTGGGGTACCGACAACAGTGACATTTTCCATATCAAATCGACTTAGAATGTCTCCAACATACTTAGTCTGATGCAGAAAAATACCGGTAGGTGTCTGATCCACCTGTAAACCTAGGAAGAACTTCATCTCTCCCATTGCACTCATTTCAAATTCTGCCTTCATCACAGATTCGAATTCTTTACATAATTCTTCGTTTCAGGAACCGAAAAATATGTCATCCACATAAATTTGCGCCATTAGTAAATCTCCATCTTTCTCTTTGATAAACAACGTGCAGTCAATCACACCCCTGTGAAAACCATGTTTTAATAGGTGGGTGGAGAGCTTCTCATACCAAGCTCGAGGAGCTTGATGTAGCCCGTACAGAGCCTTGTCCAGCTTGTAGACTCTGTCCCGATGGTAAGGATCTTCAAATCCTTCGGGTTGACTGACGTATACTTCTTCATGGATTTCCCCTTGAAGGAATGCACTTTTAACATCCAGTTGATAAACCTTGATCTTCATGTAGGATGCATAGGCCAGAAAAATATGAATAGCTTCCATCCTTGCCACTGGTGCAAACACTTCATTGTAGTCGACTCCCTCGACTTGTCTGAATCCTTGAACAACCAATCTTGCCTTGTTTCTGATGACTACACCTTGGTCTTCATTCTTGCAGTGCAGCACCCATTTGGTGCCAATCACCTTAACTCCTTTAGGCCTATCCACGAGCGTCCACACTCCAAGCTTCTTGAACTATAGCAGCTCTTCCTACATAGCATTTACCCAGGCCTCGTCCTTCAGGGCATCACTTATGTGTTTGGGCTCGACTTGAGAAACAAAACATTTGAAAGCACCATCATTCACGTAACCCTTTTATATAATAGCAACATAATCAGCAAAGTATAGCTGATTTCTCATCCGAACCCCGGAGTGGAGATCCCCAATGATGGATTCCTGGGGATGATTCACACTAATCCTTGTCACAGGTGTTGTAGGAACGACCACTTCAGTATCAATATTTATGACTACAGGTTCAGCATTCGGGTTCCCTGATGCGTTCTCGGCATTTATTGAACTGCCAGCTTGATTGACATTATTCTCAATACCTGTTTCAATTGTTTCTTCATCATCTGATGAGACATCACTAACGTCTTGAGCAGTTTCTGAAGCACCACTAGTTGGTACTGTATTGCTGAAATCCAGATTTGGAGCGTTTAAGACATCGTACATCATCTGTATAGCAATCTCGTCATCTGAACATGCTGGAGGAAGGTTGAAGGATTTGAAAAATCCATCATAATCGAAGAATGAAGATGGATCTTTCCCAGCAGGGGGTGGTGTGTCTTTGCACATCTACGTTGCACCACACTTCTACCTGACCTGTAGAATTGTTATAGACTCGTTTGTCAGGTAGGCTGTATCCGAGAAAGATCCCTTCATTTGCTTTCTCATTGAACTTGCCTTCTGGAGTTTTCTTCAGTAACATACATGGAGCTGCGAATGGTTCCAGATAACTCAGATTTGGTTTGCGTATCTGAAACAACTCATAGCAAGTCTTACCATGTCTCTTGACTACCAATACACGGTTAAGAGTGTAGCACACATTGGCAACTGCTTCATTCCAAAATTGTACTGGCAGCTCTGAATCTGCCAACATTATCCTTGCAGTTTCTATCAAGCTCCAATTCTTGCATTCAGTAACTCTATTCATCTGTGGCGTGTATGCGGAGGAAAACTGATGAACAATCCCCTTTTCTTTGCAGAAAGCATCCATCCACTGATTCTTGAATTCAGTCCCGTTGTCTGAACGAACCTTCCGTACCTTCAGTTTGTACAGTGATTCCAGTGTAGTCATGAGCACTTTGAACGATTCAAATGTCTCTGATTTAGCTTTCAGAATCATCACCACGAAAATCTCGAGTAGTCATCAGTGACTACGAAGCAGTACCAGTCTCCTGCTATACTCCTTGTGCTGACAGGACCAAACAGGTCCATATGCAGAAGCTCCAGGGGCATCTCAATAGAATTGACGTTCTTGGACTTGTGAGATTTCCTGGTCTGCTTTATTTTCTTGCATGAGACACAAAAATCCGGAAGTTGGAAGTTCTTAACATTTACTCCCTCAACTAAGTTGTTCTGAATCAGATGATTCATCTTTCGAGGATTTATGTGTCCCATTCTCCTGTGCCATGAAATGGACTCCTTCTCCACTGCCTTTGATAAGAAGCACTGAGCAGTGGACTCAGTTGTAGAAGCTTTAGACATGTCCAAGACGTACAAATCATTGTACCTTGAAGCTGACATTAGTACCTGCTCCTCGGGGATATCCATTTCCTTCTTCACAATGTAACATTTTCTATTGTCGAACATAACCTTAAAGCCCTTGTCACATATCTGAGAAACTGAAAGTATATTATTCTCTAATTGCTGAACATAATTTACCTTATCAAATTTTACCTTCCTATTACCTACTTCTCCTTGAGCTGTGATGTACCCACCTTTGTTACCAGCAAAGGAAACATGTCCCCCTTTAATTCGTTTGACATTTAAAAAGAGAGAGTGATTCCCAGTCATGTGCCTGGATGCCCCGCTATCAATAATCCATGTGTTAGTAGAAGCACTGTAGCGGACAACATGCACATAAACAGTAAAAGATTAGTTAAGGAGGGGGACCCAAGCCTTTACAGGCTTGGATTTCCCAGAGTCATCGCACATCACAAACTCCACCCACTGTCCATTTGGAGTTGGAGAAACCTTATTCTTCTGCTTATCACCACTATCAGACACATCAGATGTTTTAGCTTTCCATAGACCATCCTTGTGTAAGGCTTGTTTGTGGTAAACCTATGACTAATTAACAGTTTGAACTTTAGGTCTATTTTCAAAAATTGGTTTTGCCTCAGGCATCACAGACTTGCATGTGGCTTGTCTATATGGTCGTTAGTGTTGGGAAGGGGTGTAAGACCTAGCAGGTGTTTTAGACCTCTGTTTTGAAAAAGTAGGTTTAACTTCCTGAACCAATTCAATTTTACGTCTAGGTGTCTGATAGCGAGGACATCATGAAGAAATGTGTCCTCTTTGTCCACAGTTATAGCATGATCTCCTCTCAACAGGACTAGGAGATCTTTTATGGGGTGGGGAGTACACTTCAAGATTGGTCCTTATGGTCTCAACCATTGGTTTTTCACCTTCTTTGACAAATTTGATTTGTTTAACATTTTGGTTGTTTTGTCTTTTCACATTGTTGAGATCTTGCTTGACCGGTTTAGACTGAGTTGTTTTTGAAATTTTTGGTTTTGACACCGCAGTCGTGATCCCAAACCAAGAGGCACGTGATCATCCTCTACCATCCAGTCCCTAATTAAGACTTCATCTTTTGTGCCCGAAGTTGATGCTTTCTGATCAGTCACCTGAGGTGCAGATTTAACTGCAGTGTCAGGATCACTGACCAAAGGAGTAGTTACCACATGATCTTTAATAGGATTATTGTTAACAGGATGTTGTTTTATGTTCAAAAGGATCTCATGTGGTGGAGGCACAACTTTATAACCAAGCCCTTCCCCATTGTTTCTTTCTTTAACCAAGTTTTTAATGATATGTGAGGAACTAGCTAAACTATGCAGTCTTTGTTTTAATGACTCATTTTCCACTTGAAGAATAGCTTTTCCCTTTTTAAGTTCCTCAAATGAATTTAGATAAAACTTTATGTCATTTTCTTGGTTAAAAGCCACAACCTCGGTTTCCCTTAGTTGTTTCTCAATAATTCAATTTTCTCTTTAAAAATGTTTTCATTTTGCTTCAACACTCTGTTAGCCTCAGTGTAAAGTTTTAAGTCATTTACCAAGTTATCATTATGTTCTAATAACCTAGTAAATTTTAAATCAATGCATTCCCTAAACTGTTTCCATTCAACACAAGCATGTTTACCGAATAGGATTTCTTTAGATTCTACCTGTGCAAAGTTTGAGGTGCCAGCAACAAATGCAACCTGGGGTTCCTGGTGAGTTTCAGAAGCATCATTCAGTTCATCCTCTACCAAATGATCAACAGCAACCATTGAGTCATTTACATCAACAGTATCAAACTCAGCCAAGTTCTCCCCCTCACTTGCTGAGTCGTCATTTAGATCCTCAACCAATGCGATATTAGCTTCACCGTCAGCTAAGAAGCGAAAAAACCAGTCTTGACCTTCATCACCTTGTGCCACCATTGCTTTGGAGTCCTGACTGGTTGGAGCTATCTTCTTGTCTTTTTCTTGTCTGTTGGTTGATGAAAACGGGTTACCATTTCCTATTTTCTTAGGTTTAACACACTCTCTCTTGAAATGGTCTTTTTCTCCATAGTTGAAACAGGTGACCTTTGACTTGTCAAATCCAAAAGTAGTATCCTTTGTGGCCACCAGGTTCTGTCCCGTCTTCTTGATGAATTTCTTAGCTCTTCGCACATCACTAGCTAGAGCCCACATGATATACATCCCTCTAGCTCAGTTTCATCCACTTGCTCGTAATCTTCATCTACTAAGTGACAGTTACCAATCTTCCCTGCTACTAACCCGTCATATGAATGGACCACAATAGCAGGTAAATCCATATGCTCCTTAGCAACTTCCACAGTTACGTTGCTCAGATTCTCTGTCGTTAACTTCGTTGGTTGAGATTCTGCAGAACTGTGTTGAACCTTGATAAACCACCTGATTCATAACCTGAAGATGCACTTTGAACGTTTGCAGATGTGTTAGACACGAAAGCAGTCTGCAAGGGTGCACTTGAAGATGCAGTAGTAGGAGCCACATTGTACAGAGACGGATTCTAAGTGTATGTTCCCTTTTTGGACTTGTACTTCTGTCGTAGCTCTTCCTCTCTCAGTTTCAGAATAAAGTCATTTATATCCAAGACTTCCACACTTCATTATATCTTAAAGTGGAAACGAATGATTCCCACTTATCAGGTAAACCATCAGCCAAACTCGACCCTTATCTTCCATAGACGTTTTAACTCTATGAGTGAGCAGTTCACTCATCAAATGATAGAAGCAATCGATAATGTCATCTAGACTCTCATTTCCGATTGACGAGAAGTTATCGAATTCCTTCTTCAAAGCTTTAGCCTTTAGAGACTTAAGGGTTGCATTTCCTTCATACCGCTTCTCTAAAGCCTTCCATAACTTCTTGCACTGCTTGTGCTCTAAGAACTGATGAAAAATATCTTTTGGGATGGACTGTGTCAACAATGTATAGGCCTTCTTCTCAGCATTGTATGCAACCTTTTGTGCCTTATTCAAACCACTTAGAGTCAGTGGAACACCATCAGCTCCAACTGGCATAGTGTAGCCAGTCGCAGTTGTGCTCCATAAGTTGGTGTCCACTCCATTCAAATGAATTTCAAACTGTTGCTTCCATTGAGGATATTCTTCAAGTGTCAGAAGCTTTGGTGGTTTGTTGTGATTTCCGATCTCATTCTCCAAAAGCAGGAGATTCTAAATTCTAGAATCCTTCCCAGCTGAGAAAGCAAAGTGCTGTTCGTCCATGATGACTTAGTCTGAAAACTTGACAATCTAACTGACTGATGCGAGTGGGAAATGCGAATGAGACTCAACCGTGCGATTGAAGTCAACCGGACGATTGAAGTGTCCAATCGAGTTCACACGTGCGATTGAGGTCAACCGCGCGTATGAACCTATGCGTATGAGTTCAGTCGTACGAAGAACTATACGACTGAGCTGAACCGAATGAACGAGCTTGAACGTGCAAATGAACAGACGATTGGACCAATCGTGCGATTGAGCTGTGCGTATGAAGTTCAGTCGGGCGATTGGATCAATCGTGCGACTGAGACGTCTGACTTTGAAATTTTTCAAAAATTTTCACTTGATTCGACTAAAAACACGATTTTAAAAACCCTAGGCAGCTAGAACTTGAAATTCTGCATCCTCTGCCTCCTTCTTCTCCTTTATCAGCTCTAAGTCTGCCAGTTCATTTAGCTCTTCAAATGGAAGAGAGATGAGTTCATCAATATTATAGTTCTTGGTTCCCAAATAGTTCAATCTGGCAGCCCTCGACTCATCATCTTGAGTGTTTGGCCTGGGGGCTATCCTGATTGCAGCTTCCATAAAGCCGAGGAACAAGTTGAACACTCTCCCCTTAGCTTCCTCTTCCTCTCTCTTTCCTCCTCCTCAATCTCCTCAGGTCATTTCCTTCTTCCTTTTGTCACTCACAGGCCTTGGTGACTCAGGGTAGAGATAGCTTTGACCTTAATTGCATGGTTCAGCAGACAAGCTCTGATCAGAGAGAGTTATGAAGCACCTTCACCAATTGGTGCCTCACTGAGGGTAAAGGATGTTGAAGTAGTTATTTCTATGACAATCTCACCGGTTCTGTCACTGGGCCTTCAGTCAAGCTTTCCCCTTCAAATCTAATCTTGGGTTCCACCTTAACATCTAGTTAACCAATGACATTGCCTGTTTGCATTTGTCTTCTTCTTTGTCTGAATTCTTCAATAATCCTATCTTGAACTCTCTCAGCCAATATGTTAGCTTGCCTATGTTAAGTTTGGTTGACAAGTGGCATATTGACTAAAGAGAGACTATCATAGAAGTTCAAGGTTTGAAAGTTTAAAACCTTTTGTTGTTCTTGAAATCTATGCAGTACTAGGGCTCTTCTATCAGCATCATACCTCCACCCATGTATTTTATCTACAGCTCTATACGGTGGGGATGACATTGCCCTTGGCATACCCTCCTCAAATAAACTTTATATAAGAGAGTCTATTTTAGTATGAATTTGAGGAGGTTGCTGAGTGTGGACAATTGCAAGTGAGCGTGGTGAATCCTCAATGTCCATACTCTGAGAAGGACTCCCAGGTTCTATGATTGTGACAACTTCCTCCCCCTTTTTAGTAGCATCACCCACCTGCATAGGTGAGCTGGAGATTAAGTCTATCACATCCTCAGGTTCTTGTGTTCCTGGTTGAGTTCTCTTGAAGGGTCTCATAGGGTTGTTCCTTGAGATAAAAAATCTCAAGTTACTGATCATTGACCCTTCTTTGCAAGGTAGTCACTTAAGATTACAAGTGACTGACCTTAGAGACTAAATATGTGCATGTTTTGGTCAGTTTTTGCACCTTTAGTATGAGATTCCCCTCATCTTCAGTAGAAGAATCACTAGGGGATGAGAGAATTGGACCTAAGTCTTTTTCCTCATCACCAGCTTATTGTTCTTGGCTGCTGGATTTCCCCTGCTCACTTACAACTTTAGTTGAAGTGTCAATCGTTTGGGTTGCATGGTTGAGGTCTTAATCACTTGCAGAGGTGAGAGCCTCTTCCATATGGATCTCCTGAATAGGTTCAGGAAGATTCACCTCAATTGGGGATGGATGATGTGGGCTAGATATGGGTGACACAGGTGTTCTCATCTCTCTTTAAGGGGGAAAGAGAAGAGAGATTCATGATACTCACTAAGTGTCATATCCTCATCATCATAGAATTCAAAGCTGGGAATTGGCTGGTTTAGATCTAGAGGCTGGGGATGGTAACTTTCCTCTAAAGGTTGTTCACTAGAGTGTTGAGACTCTGAGTGAAGGCTTAAGGCTTATTGGGTTATGAGCTCTTCAGTCTGAGCATGAGGAACCACATTACTGGTCATTTGTGAGATGGGAGTGGTTTGCTCCTTAGGAGAAATGGGAGCTCTAGTGTCCACTCTCTCATGTATGGTGGTGATATGGGGGCATGCACAAGTTGAATAACTTATACAGGGGTTCGTTTGGATTTTCTTTGATAGGTGATGGTTATTTATGGTCGTGTGGGTTGTCTTGAAGTGGAAGGTGTGGGTTCAACACTAGCTGTCACCTTGAGCAATGAGCTCTAACATTTTCAGGACCAGGGCTGTTTATACCCCTGAGAACCCAATAGTTGGCTTTCCCATAGTCTTGAAGATGCCAGGCTCCATCTGTCCCAATTTTAGAATATTACTTGTTCCCCTCAACTATGAGCCTAGTTCACAGTTCTAGGGAACATATAATATTCTAAGGAGTCCAAGTTTAAAAGCAAATTATTGTACACAAATTATGAATACTTGAGCTTGACCCCATGAACCATCCCATGGACTATGAAAGAGAGGTCTTCTATAATTTGGTCCCAAGCTCCATGCTTGTTAAACAAGCTGTGAATAATGACATGGAGGAGGTACTTCCACTAAGAGGAAACCTTTCCTTTCTTGAAGGTTCTAACCGAGAAGTCACCTTTATATCCCATCTGCTCAAATGAGTGGTTTACAGCAGATTTTGAAAAGGACAATTCACCTTCTGCGTCATCCAGTTGTAGATGAGAGTTGATGGAAGTTGGAGTGATGAAGATTGTCCTCCCCTGCACTGTGGCAGACAGTGCCTTCTCCCTATCCATGGTGACCTCTTGGCAGGTCCTTAAAAAGTCCAAAAGTTGATCCTCATAGAGTGGAGGATCAATGGTGAGGGAGGTGAAGTAGTGGGATAAGAAAGAAAGCGGCAAACCTCTGAAACTTGGATCTTTCTCAAAGTTTAATAGAGAACCCTGATTATGTTGCCTATGAAGCTGCATGGAAAAATATGGTTGGTTTCTACAGTCAAGATTGGCTATTTGAGGTAGCTTTGAGGTGAAGGAAGATAAGAACAAAGGCGGTGAGTAGAAATTTAAGTTTAGAGAATTTGCAGATGAAGAAGATAGTGAAAGAGGAGGGAACCATTAGGTATATTAATATGAAATGGACTTGAGACAAAGTTAATGCAAAAAGATAAACTTGAAGTCCGACTGTCGGTCCCACCTCTGAGAAAGTTCCCAAAAAGGTATTTTCCTTGGAAGTTGAAACTCTTTCGAAGGCAATTTATGTTTGGAAGATTTGTTAAACACTTTCGAAGACAAATTTTGACTTTGGAAGATTTTCTTAGATTCGTGAGAAATGGCTTCAGAAGAAATATTACTTGAAGTAGTTTCTCTTCCGAAGAGTATTTGGTTTTGGAAGATATTAAAACTTGAAAGTTTTATTCTTAAGTTTTATTCTTAAAGAGAATAAATCTTCCGAGACATAATTGCTTTCGGAAGAAATTTGTTCTTTAAATGCATATAAGTACTTAGAGGCATATTTTGGCTTCGGAAGAAATGTAAGCATTTCTTCTGAAGGTAAATTTCTTTTAAGTAGTTATGTGATTTGAATACTTAAATTCTTTCGAAGGCAATGTTAATGTCTTCCAAAGAAAATACACTTGGTAATTTTCAAAATGCTAAGGAATATCATTTGAAAAAGATTTTCTCCCAAGATAAACTAGGCTTATGTATGTGATAGATTAGACAACTTAGGACACACAATTCCTTTTAGAAATATTATAGATGAAGTTTTAAGAAAATCTATTCAAGATTAATCATCCCAATAGTTGATATATGATATTTAAATCTCTGTTCATCAAAAGTCTTTGTGAACAGATCAACATATTATTCATTTGTGCTAACCTTGATTAGTTTTATCAATCCCTTTTCATGATTATCACTAATTAGATGATACCTGATGTTGATATGCTTTGTTCTTGAGTGCTGTACAAGATTCTTTGTGATAGAGTTAGCACTATTGTCATCTATGTGGATGTGTGTCTCTTTGAAGTTGTATCCATAGTACAACATCTGATTCTTAATCCAAAGTACTTGAGGACAACAGCTTGCAGTAGCAATGCATTTAGCTTCAGCAGTTGATGCAGATACACAGGATTGTTTCTTGCATTTCCATGAGACTATCCTTTCACCAAGGAATTGACATCCCAAGATGTGGACTTTGCAGTCATATTGCAGTCACTATAGTCACTATCTCTATAGGCATATAGATTAAAGTCAGAATTATTTGGATACCAAAGGCCTAGCTTAAGGGCACCTTTGAGATATCTAAGAATTCTTTTGACAGCAAGCAGGTGTGACATCTTGGGTTGGCTTCATATCTTGCACATATGCATGTAGCAAACATGATATTAGGCCTGCCAGCTGTAAGATACATGAGAGTCCCAATTAAGCCTAGTAAAGATGTTCATCTACACACTCCCCCTCAAGCTCAGGTCCAAGAGAGTGGTTTCTGGCTATGGGTGTCTTTGCAACCTTACTTTTGATCATGTTGAATCTTTTAAGTATGTCCTGTACATACTTTGACTAACTTATGAAGATTCCATTATCAACTTGCTTAACTTAAATTCCTAGAAAGAAATTGAGTTCCCCCATGGCACTCATTTCAAATCTATTCTATATCAGTTTCTCAAAGTCTTTGAAGAGCTTTGGATTAGTTGACCCAAAGATAATGCCATCTACATATACTTGAACCAGCATAAAGTCATTCCCTGTTCCTTTGATGAAGAGAGTTCCATCTAAGTACGCCACTTGTAGCCATGTTGATAGAGATACTGAGATAGTGTCTCATACCAGGAGCTTGGTGTAGCCCATAAAGAGCTTTATCAAGCTTGTAGACATACTCAAGATGATCCGGGTATGCAAAGCTAGGTGGTTGTCTGACATACACATGTTCATCAATCACCCTATATAAAAATGCACACTTGACATCAAGTTGGTAGACCTTGAAATCCTTGGATGCAGCAAATGCTAGAAATATCCTAACAGCTTCAAGTGTTGCTACAGGAGCGAAAACATCAGCGTAATCAATTAGTTTCATGTTTCTCCTCTCAGCAACACCGGTCCGGTTTGGTTCTTAAAACCGGTTTAATGTTGAACCAGTGATCAGATCGGTTGAACCGGTCAGACCGAGAACCGGACCGGTTGAATTGATCAGACCAAGAACCTAACCGGTTGAACCGGGAACCGGACCGGTTGAACCGTTTTTTATATAATTTTTTATTTTTTTGTAATTTTTAAATATATTTATAAAAAATAATTATAATTTTATCCGGTTCTTATATACGGTCCGATCGGTTGAACCGGTCCGACCAGCTGACCGATAAGGGAGCACTATATTGTCTTGTAATAACCTTTTCATCACAAAATGTTTCAAGGATTTGGTTCTTGAATTTAGTTCCTTGATCACATCTTATGATATTGACCTTGTGATCACTTTGATTGTCAATTTTTAGAATGAAGTTCTTTAAGACCCCAAAATTTATAAAAGAAAAGAAAGAAGAGTAAAAAAGAAAAGTAAATTAAAATAACCCAAGTTAAGGGTTAAAGTTATGCAACATGAAAACTTTATTATTATTATGTTAAAAAGGTGGCATGGCCGCCCACTACTTTATTCACCAACTGCTTTCGACTTTTGAGAGAGAGAGAGAGAAGAGTTACATCGATTGTTTTAGAGAGAATGAGAAGAAGAATTGGCTGAAAGGTAAGTTTTCTTATGTTTTGGTAGATTTCAACAAAAAATTCAGCCTTATGACCGAGCCTTATGTGTTCGGTTGTGTGTTCTTGGTGCGTATAGGTGTTAGAACATCAAGAGTGCTTGAATTTGAAGAAGTTGTACTTGAAGGTTGTCAAAGGTGAGTCCTAGACCCCCCATTTATCTTTTTTAAACATGTTTTGGGCTGGAAATGTATGCAAATAACTTTTAGAACTTACATGTATGTTATACCGTATGTTATTACACTCGTTTATACGGATGAATGTATGTTTGGGTATGTATCATTGTGTTACCTGTTTATATGCATGTTTTAGGTGTCTGGTAAGTTAGTTTTGGGCTAAGAATATGTTACGAAGCTGACTTGGGGACTGAAATTAGTATGATTAGACTTGGTAAAGTGCTCATGCGCCTATGGACCAAGCGCCCAAGCAATGTTCATGGGCCTAAGTTCCCCATACGCCTAAGTGTTCCCATGCGCCCAAGTACCCATGCGCTTGCATAGTGCCCATGCGCCTGCTTAGTGCCCATGCGCCTAATGCCTTAGAAAATTTTCTGAAATTTGAGAGAAATAGAAATTTAAAGGCTAAGACCTGGAATGTTTTGTGATTATGTTTTGGTGGTTGTTATATATGTTTATGGTCAGATAATTATGTTACATATTATGTATTCTTACGTCACTTTACGTGATATGTTAATGCTAGTATACATAAAGAATTATTGTAAATGAAGCGAAAGATCAAAGATAATGAAAAGTGGAACATAATGAATGAATGAAGGTCTTGCAAGCAAAATTTAAGGAGGTTCAAAACTCATTGAGAGTTGTTAGCTCAACTGTGTATTATATAGCGTGCGATCTTGGTTAACCCATGAGAGTTCACACACAGGGAGAGTCAGTCTTGGTGACTGGTCCATAGGTGCGAAATGGGATCCTTGTCATTTAACCCCAAGACTAAGGTGGCTTTGTGCATAACGATGGGGTATAGCTTATGACAGGATTAGATAGAAGTGAAAGATAATGAAAAAGTGTGAAACGAACGAATAAGTGCGATAATGGAAGATAATAAGTTAATACCTTGATGTATGTACGATGAATGACCATGTATGAAAGTAAAGAAAATGTTTTCAAAAGAATGAAAAGTAATTTATTTATAAAACTAGAACTCACTCAGTAACGCTGACTTTTATACATTTTCAGTTGACAAGTAACTTGTTGCTAAGGATGGCATGAGGATGAAGCTACTTGGCAAATAAGAGACTGGCATCCATCTTATGCACACTTGTTATTTTTGTCTTGTAATGCAACTAAATATTAATTTGTAACTTTAACAACGATGTATCACTCGTAAAAAGTAATTATTAATGCATGAAGTGGTTTTTGTTAAATTATTCCGCTGCGATGATTTTAGTATTCCAATAAACTTTAATGTGTTTTAAATAATATGTGCGATAAATGTCCAACTGTAAGCGTTCCAGGAATGGAACTTTACAAGTTGGTATCAGAGCCAAAGTTTAAGAGAATTGGGTAACTTATTTTCAAAAAAACCTAAAACTTAAACTGAGAGTGAGACAAAAAAAGGGGAGGGATGCCAGCCCAGATAGCTACGTGTCATCAGGTGATTTTCTTAACACTAACCCGTATTATGTGCGTGTGTTATTTGACTTACGTGCTCTTAGTAAACTTGAATACTGATATAGTCAGGATAGAAAATGCTTGGGGAATAAAGAGTAAAGTAAGTCGCTAATCACAAATGACCCCTGTAATTAGGGACTTATTATACTTGACATTATCTGAGCGATTACCTTGACTGATCGTATTGGTGTTTAAATCTTATAGTGATTAGAGATGGCCAGTGGTAGGTCATCAAAGGCCTCACGAGGTGGAGTGCGTGGTAGACATGGTATTGGACCACGGGTCATGAGGAACAGGGCTAAAGCTTCCTAAACAGCACCTGAAGAGCCCAAGATCCATCACTAGGAGAGTGATGATGAGAGTGCTAGCTTGAGGGCCTAAGTGAAAGAGGCGATAGTTGACGTGGTTCATCAGGTCATGCAGATGATTCTTTCATCAGTGGTGACTAAAGTGATTAGGGTTGTGAGGGAGGATGAAAAGAAGGAAAAAAGGAAGTTCGTTGAGAGAAGGAATGACAAAAGAGGAGAACGAGAGCAACCGGAGGCTGAGATGATTGTCTCCAGTGATGACGATAAGGAGGAGGCTGTGCAGGAAACTGCACGGGGCTGTAACTACAGGACATTTCAAAGGTGCAAGCCCCCAACGTTTGATGGGAATGGCAATGCTGCTGCTGCTCACAGATGGGTGAGGGAGATGGAGGCGATACTTGATATCAGCGAGTGCCAAGAAGATCAGAAGGTGAAGTTCGCTACCCACTCGTTTGTGGATTCGGCTTTATGCAGGTGGGACAACATTGTCCAGGCTAAGGGTAGTAGGGCCATCGGTAGGATGAGGTGCCAAGAACTGAAGAAGCTGGTGATTGAGGAGTTCTGTCCCAATAGGGAGTTGGATAAGATTGAAAGAGAGTTCCTGTAGTTGGAGGTGGGAACCATGACACGCCAGCAGTATATGACCAAGTTCAGAGAGATAGCAAGGCTGGTGCCATACCACGTGACACCCATGTCTCGAAAGATCAAGAGGTATATACAGGGTTTGCCGGCGGATATCCGCAGACACATGATCGCCGCCCGGCCGAATACATTTAGGTCGATGGTTGATCTAGCAGGGAGGTTGTACGATGAGAGAGAGGTGACAGTGGTAGAGGCGAGTAAAAAGGTAGGTGGTGATAAGAACTGGAATGGGAAGGGGTTTGGTTATGGAGGTTTCACTCCAAATAACAAGAAGTAAAGGGTGGATGATCAAGGGGTGGTTACATCAGGTGCGAGGATGAAAAGGTGTGGTAAATACGAAAAGGAGCATACGGGAGAGTGTAAGTGTGGATTGAACGTTTGCTTCAAATATGGGAAGCCCGGGCATATGACAAGAGAGTGTGGGGTTGTAAGGTGTTATACCTACGGTGAAGAGGCTCATCTAAGTAGGGATTGCAAGAAGCCGAGGGCTGGGAATTCTAGGGCAAAAAAGAAGACCGGGAATGAAAGGCAGGGAGCGAGCGCCAGAGCATTCACTATGACCACGGCGGAGGCTAGGTTAGACCCCGATGTCGTGTCAGGTACGTTCCTAGTAAACCAAACTTGTGCCTCTGTGTTATTTGATTCTGGTGCTAGTAGGAGTTTCATTTCTACTACTTTATGTGCTAAGTTGTTCGTTCGAAGTAGAAGTATCGATGAGCCATTCGATGTAGAAATTGCCATCGGTAGGTCTACTAGGATTTCTGATCTGATAGAAGGTTGTGACATAGAGTTAGAAGGTCATAGGTTTCCTACTAGACCATTTGTGATGACCTTAGGCAGATTCGGTGTAGTCTTAGGGATGGATTGGCTAGCAGCCTATGAGGCAAATCCATCCCTGAGACTATGAGGCAGACTATTGGCTAGCAGCCCATGAGGCAATAGCAGCTTATGAGGCAATAGCAGCTTATGTGGCAATAGCTCCATCTGAGATGAAGGAATTCATGGCTCAGTTGCAAGAGCTATTAGATAAGGGGTTCATTCAACTGAGTATCTCTCTATGGGGTGCTCTAGTCTTATTTGTAAAGAAGAAGGATGGTAGTATGAGGATGTGCATCGACTACTGAGAGTTAAACAAGTTGACGGTGAAGAACTGGTATCCTTTACCAAGAATTGATGAATTGTGTGATCAGCTCCAAGGTGCCAGTTGGTTCTCGAGGATAGATCTTCGATCTGGTTCTAAGACAGCTTTTCGCACGCGTTATGGACACTATGAATTTCTCGTGATGTCCTTTGGTTTAACCAACATGCCAGCTGCCTTTATGGATTTGATGAATCGGGTGTGTCGGCCGATTTGGATAAATCAGTGATTGTGTTCATTGAGGATATCCTGATTTATTCGAAGAGCGAAGAGGAGCCTACCGCTCATATTCGAGAGGTACTGGAGATGCTTAAAAAGGAGAAGCGGTATGCCAAGTTCTCCAAATACACGTTCTGGTTGCAGGATGATTAGTTTTTCGGTCATGTTGTTAATCCTGAAGGGATCATGGTGGACGCAGATCCCTTCAGGTTGAAGCGGTGATGCAATGGAAATCTCCAAAGACGCAAGATCTATAGTTTTTGGTTTGGCAGGTTATTACAGGAGATTCATCCAAGAATTTTTCAAGATAGCTTCTCCGTTAACTAAGTTGACCCATAAGGATGTAAAGTTCATATGGGGTGAAGAGCAAGAGAGAGCTTCCAAGGAATTGAAGACGAGATTGACACAAACTCCTGTCTTGACGTTACCTGAAGGAAGTGAAGACTTGGTGGTCTAATCAGACTCTTCTTATTCAGGATTGGGTTGCGTGTTGATGCGACGAGGGAAAGTATAGCCTACGCATCCTGACAGCTGAAGATCCACGAGGCTAACTACCTTACCCACGATTTGGAGCTAGCGGCTGTGGTCTTCACGTTGAAGATTTGGAGGCACTACTTATACGGGACGAAGTGCACCATCTTCACCGACCACAAGAGCTTGAAGTACTTCGAGTGGAAGGATTTGAACATGGAAAGAAGAGATGGTTGGAGCTCATCAAGGATTATGACTGTGAGATCCAATATCATCCGGGTAAGGCCAACATACTGGCCGATGCCTTTAGCCAAAAAGAGAGACCCGAGCCAATTCGGGTGAAGGCCTATCAGTTTGTTATGACCACTGATGTGATAAAACAGGTCAAGGAGTTTCAGGACGAAGCGCTTAAAGGGGTTAAGATTAATTCTGAACGTATGAAGGGTCTAGTGGAAAAATCAGGTGAGAACACTTTTGGTGTTAGAACACGGACTGGACGAATGTGGATCCCTCGTTATGGAGACCTACGGGGGTGAATCATGGATAAAGCTTATAAGAATTGATACTCAATTTATCCTGGTGCCACGAAGATGTATCGGGACATGAATAAGGATTATTGGTGGTCGGGAATGAAGCACGATGAACCCAAGTATGTGAGCAAGTGCCTTACTTGCTTGCAAGTGAAGGCGTAGCATCAGAAGCCATACGGGAAGATCCAACCTTTGGATATACACGAGTGGAAATAGGAGAACATCCCCATGGACTTTATTACAAAGTTTCCACGTACGATAAGAGGTTACGATGCTATATGGGTGATTGTTGACTGATTGACGAAGAGTGCTCACTTTCTACCGATCCACGAGACATATTTATCTGAGAGGCTGGCGGATCTGTTCATCAAAGAGATTGTAACTCGTCATGGTGTATCGGTGTCCATTATGTCTGATCGTGACACCCGGTTCACCTCTAAGTTTTAGAAGAGATTTCACGATGCGATGGGAACAAGATTACATATCAGTACGGCTTACCATCCTTAGACTGGTAGTCTGTCAGATAGGGCCATCCAAACACTAGAAGATATGCTTCGGGCATGCATCATCAATTTTGGTGGAAGTTAGGACAAACACTTTCCATTGCTGAATTCTCCTATAACAATAGCTATCATGCCAGTATGGCATGCCACCATACGAGATGCTATACGGTAGAAAGTGTAGAATGCTCGTATGTTAGGGTGACATTAGACAGAAGGAGTTGGGAAGCGTGAAGGTGATCGAAGCTACGCTAAAATTTGGATAAGATCAAGGTCTTTATGAAGGCGGCAAAAGATAGGCAAAAGTCGTATGCTGACAAAATATGTAGACCGATTGAATTCGAGGTGGGTGATAAGGTTATGCTAAAGGTTTCACCTTGTAAATGTATCATTCGGTTTAGGAAGCGGGGTAAGCTGAGTCCGAAGTATGTAGGACCTTTCTGAATCATTGCTCGAGTAGGAGAGGTGAACTATAGGTTGGAGTTACCCAATGAGTTAATTGGGATTCATCCAACATTCCATGTATCTCATTTGAGAAAGTGCTTAGTTGATGAAGATGTGATTGTACCACTGGAAGACATCAAAGTGGATGAACAGCTCACTACGTAGAGCAACCAGTTGCAATCATTGACCAAAAAGAGAAGAGATTACGGAATAAGGTGGTTCTACTAGTGCGAGTACAGTGGAGGCACAAGAAAGGATCCAAGTCTACGTGGCATATTGAAGAAGAGATGAGATGGCATTATTCACAGTTGTTCGAGGAGTGACTGGTTTCAGGGACAAAACCTGTATAAGGGGTGGACTTGTAACACCTGAAAATTTAGAAAGAAAAGAAAGAAGAGTAAAAAAGAAAAGAAAAGTAAAATAACCCAAGTTAAAGGGTTAAAGTTGTGCAACAGGCAAACTTCATTATTATTATGTTAAAAAGGTGGCATGGCCGCCCACTACTTTCTTCACCAATTGCTTTCGACTTTTGAGAGAGAGAGATAAGAGTTCTATCGGTTGTTTTAGAGAGAAGGAGAAGAAGAATTGGCTGAACTGAACGGTAAGTTTTCTTGTGTTTTGGTAGATTTCAACCAAAAATTCAGCCTTATGACCGAGCCTTATGTGTTCGGTTGTGTGTTCTTGGTGCGTATAGGTGTTAGAACATCAAGAGTGCTTGAATTTGAAGAAGTTGTACTTGAAGGTTGTCAAAGGTGAGTTCAAGATCCCACATTTTTCTATTTTAAATGTGTTTTAGGGCTGAAAATGTATGCAAATAACTTTTACAACTTAGAAGTATGTTATACCCTATGTTATTACACTTGTTTATACGGATGAATGTATGTTTGTGTATGTATGGTTGTGTTTTCTATTTATATGTCTGTTTTAGGTGCTTAGTAAGTAGTTTTGGGCTAAGAATATGTTAGGAATCTGATTTGGGGACTGAAATTAGTATGGTTAGACCTGGTAAAGTGCCTATGCGCCCAAGTGTTCATGCGCCTAGTGCCCATGTGCCCACTGCCCATGCGCCTATGGACCAGGCGCCCAAGCAATGTTCATGCGCCTAATTTCCCCGTGCGCCTAACATTTAGCTCATGCGCCTAATATGCCCATGCACCCAACCGACCATGCGCCGTATAGTGTTCATGCGCCCGCATAGTGCTCAGGCGCCTAAATAGTTCCTATGCGCCCAAGTTTCCTCATTGCGCCTAAGTGTTCCCATGCGCCTGCATAGTGCCCAGGTGCCTAATGCCTTAGAAAATTTTCTGAATTTTTGGGGTAATAGAAATTTAAAGGCTAAGACCTAGAATGCTTAGTGATTATGTTTTAGAGGGTGTTATGCATGTTTATGGTCAGATAATTATGTTCCATATTATGTATTATTATATAACTTTACTTGATGTGTTAATGCTAGTATACGTAAAGTATTATCGTAAATGAAGCGAAAGATTAATGATAATAAAAGTGGAACATAACGAATGAATGAAAGCCTTGCATTCAAAATTTAAGGAGGTTCACAACTCATTGAAAGTTGTTAGCTCAACTGTGTGTTATATAGCGTGCAATCTTGGCTAACCTATAAGGGTTCACACATAGGGGGAGTCAGTCTTGGTGACTGATCCATACGTGCAAAACGGGACCCTTGTCACTTAACCCCAAGACGGAGGTGGCTTTATGCCCAACGATGGGGTATAGCTTATGACAGGATCTAGATAGAAGTGAAAGATAATGAAAAAGTGCGAAACGAACAAATACATGCGATAATGGAAAATAATAAGTTAATACCTTGATGTATGTACGATGAATGACCGTGTACAAAAGTAAAGAAAATGTTTTCAAACGAATGAAAAGTTTATTATTTATAAAACTAAAACTCACTCAGCAACGCTGACTTTTATGCATTTTTAGTTGGCAGGTATGTAGAAGACTAATCAAGGCTCGACAAAACAGCTTGTGCGAAAGCCAGATCCACGCGAGATGCAGCTGTCACGCGAGAAGAAGCTTCCACGCGAAGACGACTTCCACGCGAAAGGCTTAGCCGCGCGACAAGCTTGTCGCGCGAGAACCTTAGTGTTTAGTATAAATAGCTTAGTTTTCGTTTTGTAATTAAGCTTTTTGTTCATTATTATCTCTGTACTGTGCGAAATCGCACAAGACCTGTTCTAGGTTGATTTTGTTCAATACAATATCTTTTTGAGATCAAATCGATTCTTCTTTATATCCAATCATGTTTACATTCTGCATTCACGTGATTGAGATCGTGTGTTAACTGTTTCTTGGGAGATTTCAAGGTTTTACAATTGGTATCAGAGCATTAGGCTCTAGAACCACGATTTAAAGAAGTTTTGGATTGATTTCTACTCTTTTCTGGTGATATTCATCATTGATTACGTGACATTCAGCTATGGAGATGTTATGCTGCTCAAATTTTGAGTATTTGGACTGATTTGGACTGATTAAGTGGACTTTAGTTGAATTTAATCATAATTAAGCTTAAAATTGAACTAAATTCATTAAAATTGGACTAAAATGAGTATAATCAGACATATTCAGTGAATTGGAGGTAAAATTCGCTTGAACAAACTGTTGGAGAATCGACTGTTCACGAAACTGGGAGTTTTCGCGTGCGAAAGTGTTAGTTTTCGCACAGACAGTTAGTTTTCTTTTTGTGAGATTTCTCTTGAAGAGTAAATTGGAATTTTGCACGATTCATAATTCTCGCGTGAAAAAGAGTGCCGCGCGAAAAAGGTTTTCGTACGAAACTACTCTCGCACGAAAAGTTTGATTTTTGACTTTCTGATCAACATGTCTTCAACAACACCGAATCTAAAGCATCTCACTGCTTCTCTTCATCTTGACACTGAAATTGGTACTGGTAACAAGCCACCGAGACTTCTCAGTGAAGACGATTATGCTGATCGGACTTTCCGGTTTGAGAATCATGTTATTTACACGGAACCTAAAATGTGGAGGTCGATCAAGTATGGTCCTTACATTCCGTTGTACAAGAATGATAAAGGAGAGATGGTACAGAAACCTTAACACTTATGGGATGAAGATGATATTAAGAGATTGGAACTTGATGACAAGGCTTATACGGATATTACTATGGCCTTGACAACTGAAATATCGCAAAAGTTTCAAGAGTTCAGGGGTCCAAAGGTGTTATGGGATGCTCTTGAAACTCAGATCATGGGCAATAAAGATATGAGGGAAAGCAAAAAGGACATGTTGAATCAAGAATTCAACATGTTTAATCATATTGTTGGTGAAGAGTTGGAAGCTCAAATTGCCAGGTTTGTTAGACTGGTAACTAAAATGAAGAGTGCTGGTATTACTCTGGAATTAATCACGGTGAACAAGAAGCTGCTAAATTCACTTCCATACAGTTGGAACAACAACTGTACAATGATCAAGAGAACCAAAGACTTGTATACTCTTCAGTTGACTGATCTCATTTCAACTATCAAGTCTTATGCAATGGACGATAAGCAGCGAGCTGCTAATCATCTTAGTTCTCTGGGTGCTGAAGGAACTGCTCTTTATGCAAAAATGGCTAGTAATCCTAATTACTATGTCAGTTATACCCAAATGTGTTAGCAACAATCAACTGGAAGTTCAGCATCTTCTTATATGCAACCGGTATTGAACCCTCAAATTCAAGTTCCAGCTGCTCAACTCTATTCCCCCATCATACATCAACAAATCCCTCAATCTCAAGATTCTCATAGTGGTCAACATGCTTATGTTTCTACCACTAATTCTTCAAAGTCGACAGTCCAGATTGCTGAGGAGCATCTTGCCCTTTTCACCACTTTTATGTCAAGTTATGAAGCTTTCATGGCTGGTAGACTCACTGCTCCTAATGTCTTGGTTGATGATCTTCAACAAGTTAATCCTGATGATGTTGAAGAAAATGACATTAAGTACCAAATGGCCATGGTGGTATACAGGGCAAAGAATTTTGTGAGACGTACTGGGAGAAAGATGTTTGGTGTAAACAACTCCAGTAAAATCGGTTTTGACAAGTCTAACCTGAGATGTTACAATTGTGACAAACCAGGTCATTTCGCTAGAGAATGTACTAAACCCAAGACTGGTCAAACTGAAGGCCCTAAAAAGATGGTGACTATGGAGATTGAGTCAAAGAAAGACAAAGCTAGTATTTCTGGTACTAAAGCATTGGTTTCACAAACTAATGCTGAATATGACTGGTCAGATCAAATGGAAGCCCTTGATCTAACACTGTCTATTGCATTCATCGCCAAGATTGTTACTGATCCTGAAGAAGAAGAAAACTTGTTTGCTGAGTTTGTTTCTGACAATTTGATGGAAGGTTTGTTTGCTGAGAAAGAAGAGGAGAAGGTGGAAGTTGAAAAAGAGAAAGAGAAAGTTGAAGAAGAGAAAGAGAAAGTTGAAGAAGAGAAGGTGAAAGTTGAAGAAGTGAAGGTGAAAGTTGAAGATGAAAAAGAGAAAGTTGAGAAGAAAGACCAGGATGAGAAGGTTGCTGAGGAAAGGATTGTGATTGAAGAGTACACTGTCGAGCCTCCAGTCAAATGCCAATGTAATGATCCAAAGATTGTTGACATTGCTCCAGTGGAAGAACAAGCTGCTGATATGAAGGCTTTTATGGTCAAGAAGGTAGAAGAGACTGAAGGGAAACTTCTGAACCAAAGGTATATAATGGTTTATGCACAAATTCATGTGTTGAGAAAGTTCAAAGATATAGAGTTCATAATGAAAACTTGATAATGGAAGTTGAAAAACTTCAATATCAAGCTCGAAAACACAAATCAAATGAAAAGATTTTCAAAGAAAAACTTGAAGGTTTAAACAAAACAGTATATAATTTACAATCAAATCTTCATGATAAAGAATGCACAAATAATGATTTGACAAATAGAAACAATGAACTCGCTTTGGAAATTAATAGACTCAACAGTGAACTAGCCTCGGCTAAATTGACTGTTGAAAAATTTGAACTTTCATCAACTATGGTTGAAGGGATTATCAAATCACAAATGACACAGAAGATAAAAGGAGGAAAATGCGGTGTTGGATTTTCAAACATTGCTCCTCCAATTAATCATGATTATTCATGTTTACCTTCTTCTGATGTCATTTCTGAGTCTGATATGAGCTATGGCATAGGTTTCTCTCCCTCCTTAGAAATAAAACCTTCAGTTAAAGTAAATCTTTCTGTTGATCCTATCATAATAACAAAACCTAAACAATCAACTGAAAATTTTTGTGCAGATCATGTGAAGGTAGACGGGTTGGTTGAAGAATGGGAAAGTGATAGTGAGAATGAAAACGAGAATGACAGTTTGAAAAATAAGAGTGTAAATGTTTTACGACCTGTTTGTAATCAAACTGTATCAGGAAATGAAAAGACTGTTGATTTGAATGAAATTAAATCAAATAGTAAATGTAATTTGAATGCAAATCAGAGGGAAAATCAGAAAGAAAAACTTGAAAAAGACTTTAAAAGTAGATTTGTTTCTAAAGGTGTAATTGAAAATGAAGAACATATTTTTAAAGAAACGAATTCTCGATTCTTTAAAAATAAACTTCATTATAATGCTAACCTTGTGAATCAAGATATTTGTAGCCCAGATTTGCAAGAGAATGATCTTTCTGCATTCAATCTGAAAATTCAAAAGCCTAGTCCTTCTCCAGCACCAATTCGTATATCAAAGCCTATTTCTCCTCCAGCAAATTCAAAGTCTGGTCCTACTCCAGCAAAGTCTAAGACTGGTCCTATTCCAGCACCACCAATTCCAAAAATCACAGCTGTTAAATCTCAAATCCAAAGTGGTCATAATTCAACAATTTCCTCGAATCTACAAAAGATGAACAAGCAATTATCAAATGAGGCAAAGATTCGAGAGACTGTGCAGAATGTTAAACCAAAAAGTCAATCTGACTTTGGTTTTTATGATTTCCATAATTGTCATCCACAGTTTGTTTTCCACACACAACAAAGAAGATGTTATCAGTGTGGAAACATAAATCATTTGGCAAATAATTGTCCTTTTTGACAAAAATCATTAAGCAAACAACGATTTCATAATTCTATTGCTCACAATAGAAATTGTTTTTCACTCGTGGAAAATTTGCAAAACAAATGAAATCAAAATTGATAATGCTTACAATGTCAAAAAGCATAAGAGTTTGAAAATTGATTTAAAGAAAGAATCAAGGTGAACAATGTTAATGAAAAGACTGATGTGCAAAACAAATATAATAATCTCAAATCATTTTGTCTTGCTGCAACACATAATGTGCTCAAGTCATGTTTGACTTGGGTACCAAAAGCTAAGTGATCTTGTTACTTATGCAGGGACAACCGCAAAAGACTATTGAGAGTCTTTGGCATGTGGATAGCGGTTGTTCAAGACATATGACTGGGAATTTATCATTACTTCAAGATGTTCAGTCATATAATGGAGGAAGAGTGATTTTCACAGGAGACAAAGGAGGACGTATAACCAAACGTGGTACAGTTACTAATGGTGTCCTTAGTTTTGAAAATGTTAACTTTGTTGAGGAATTAAAACATAACCTGTTAAGTGTGTCTCAAATCTATAACAAACAATATTCTACACACTTTACTAACAAAGAATGCTTAATCTTAAAACCGGGTTTTGTTGTTCCAGATGAATGGATTTTGATGAGGACTCCGAGAGACAATGACACATATCTTCTTGATATGCATTGTTCTAATTCTTTGGTAACAGCTTCTTGCTTATTATCCAAAGCCTCGGAGAATGATTCCATGTTATGGCATCGTCGGTTAGGACATGTCAATCTTAAAAACATGAACAAACTAGTACGTGGAAATCATGTCACTGGTTTACCTGAAAAAGAATTTCAATTAAATGAACATTGTTTGTCATGTTCAAAGGGTAAACAACATAAACTTCCTCACAAACCAATTGCACACAACTCAATCGAATCAATCTTACAACTCTTACACATGGATCTTTTGGTCCAGTGAGTGTTTTAAGTTTGGGTCGAAGATCTTACTGTTTGGTTATTACTGATGACTTTTCTAGATTTACTTGGGTGTTTTTCTTAGCATCTAAGGATGAAACTCCACACCTTTTGATCAAGTTCATTAATTTGGTGGAGAATCAGACGGATACAAAGGTAAAATGCATCCGAAGTGACAATGGGACAGAGTTTTGCAATCAAATTCTGAATGAGTTTTATGAATCCAAAGGAATTGCTAGAGAATTCAGTGCTGCTGGCACTCCACAACAGAATGGGGTTGCAGAAAGAAGGAATAGAACACTGATTGAAGCTGCTAGAACTATGATATCTGCTGCCAAATTACCTTTGTTCTTTTGGGCTGAAGCAGTAAATACTGCATGTTATGTTCAGAATCATGTTTTAGTCAACAAAAGATTAAATAAGACTCCATATCAAATATTTTATAAACACAAACCAAAGTTAAATATTTTAAAGCCTTTGGTTGTTGTTGCACTTTGTTGCATACAACTGAATCAACTTCAAAATTTTCTGAAAAGGCTGATGAATGTTACTTTGTGGGATATGCTGCTAATAAGGTTGCATATCGAGTTTATAATAAAAGAACTAGACAAATAATTGAGTCATTTAACATTGATTGGCACGAGCTTAACATAACTGATGCAGGTTCAGCTCCTTCATGGGTTTGTGATTATGAATCTTTGTTCATAAATTTTAAAATTTCTAAACCTTCATCTGTAGATTCTAATTCTCAAGCAACTCTTTGGAAAACAAAATCATTGAGGAACTTCCATCTTTGATATCTGATGATTCTGCTGTTGCTTCATCATCCAAAGATATTCCTACAGCTTCTGTACAAGTATCTGAATGTTCTGAGTCATTAGATGTTCCTTCAGAACAAATTCTCAACCAGGAGCTGGAAGAATCTTTGAGTTCTCCATTATCTTCATCTTCTTCAGAAACTATACATACACCAATAGAAGTCCTTCAAGTTCCATTTGAAGAATCTCCAAATGTGTCTACTGCTTCTGAAACTCCTATTTCAGATGACACACTTGAAGAAAATATTGTGTATCAATCTTGACAATCTGAAGAAGTTCTTGATAATGCTGAACACATTACTAATTTGGAAGATAGGATGATTGCAGATGATATTCCTCAATTAAGAATACATAAAACTCATCCAACTGAAGCAATCATTGGTCCATTGCATGAAGGTGTAATTACCAGAAGTCGATCAGGTGCAATCAACACATGCCTATATGCTTGCTTTCTATCACAAATAGTGCCCAAGAATGTGGAAATGGCACTCAAGGAAAACAGCTGGATAGAAGCAATGCAAGATGAGTTGATGCAGTTTAAGAAGCTGAATGTTTGGCATCTTGTTGAATTCCAAAGGATAAGCTTCCGATTGGAACAAAGTGGATATTTCAAAACAAAACGGATGAAAAAGGTGTTATAGTTCGGAATAAAGCACGTCTTGTTGTTCAGGGATTCTATCAAGTTGAAGGATTGGATTATGAAGAGGTGTATGCTCCAGTTGCACGACTAGAAGCAATACGCATATTCTTAGCCTTTGCTTCTTACATGAACATCAAGGTGTATCAGATGGATGTTAAAACTGCCTTTTTATACGGGGAAATGAAGGAAGAAACCTATGTTTGTCAGCCTCCTGGATTTGAAGATCCAGATCATCCTGATTATGTCTACAAGTTGGATAAGGCATTATATGGTCTACATCAAGCACCTCGTGCTTGGTATGCAACTCTGACTGAACATTTACTTGCAAATGGTTATTCACGAGGCGCAATTGATCAAACCTTATTCATTCGTAAATCAGGCGATGACATCATTCTGGTTCAAATATATGTCGATGATATCATTTTTGGTTCTACCAATGATAGTATGTGCACGGAGTTTGAAGCAGTCATGAAGAAGAAATTTGAGATGAGTTCCCTTGGAGAAATTTTCTTTTTCTTGGGTATTCAAGTTACTCAATCTGAGACTGGTAGTCTCATCCATCAAGAAAAGTATGTTCAGACTATTCTTGAGAAATACAAGTTTCAAGATTCCAAAGTAGCTTCAACTCCAATGGCTTCTCGTCCTACTCTTACTCCAGATCCATTAGGAGAATCAGTTGATCAACATCTGTACAGATCAATGATTGGTTCCCTCATGTATCTCACTGCAAGCAGGCCGGATGTCATGTTCCCTGTTTGTCAGTGTGCCCGCTATCAGAGTGATCCAAAGGAATCACACATGAAAGCTGTCAAGCGGATTTTCAAGTATCTCAAGGGTCAACCCAAACTTGGTCTTTGGTATCCTCGAAATTCTGGTTTCAATTTATTTGCTTATACTGACAGTGATTATGGTGGTTGTAATCTAGACAGGAAATCGACCACAGGAGGATGTCAATTCTTGGGCAACCGACTCATTTCTTGGTAGTGTAAAAAGCAGAACACTGTATCCACATCCACTGCCGAAGCTGAATATGTGGCTGCATCGAGCTGTTGTTCCCAGCTTGTCTGGATTCAACAACAACTTCTTGATTATGGCCTAAACATTTATGACACACCCATTTGGTGTGATAATACGGCATTCTGAACATCGTGAAAAATCCCATTCAACACTCCAAAACTAAACACATTGACATCCGCATCCATTTTATCCACGACTGTTTTGATCGAAAACTTATTCATTTAAAACAAGTACCGTCAACTGAAAACATTGCTGATTTATTTACCAAGGCATTTGATCATTCTCGATTTGATTTCCTTGTGCAATCATTGGGAATGATTAATTTTGGATAAATTGGTTTAATGAATCTTCACAAAAAGATTTTTCATTTTTTTAATAAAGAATAAAATTGCAATTGTTCTTTCTCTTAAAAGGACAATCATAATTTTAGGGGGAGAAAATTAGAAAAACAAGTTCTGAAAAAATATTTTTGGTCTTAGGGGGAGTTAAGATCAAAGGATTGCTAAATAAAAAGGAAGAAATTTTTATACTTAAATGAGAAATGATATTACAAAGTTCTAAAAGAGTCTAAGTACTTTCAAAGGCTTAAATACGAATAGACTTGGATTATGTTTGATGTGTCGATAGGCTTTGCTTTCAAAAATGAAAAGATCATAATTGAGTGATTACACTTGAATTAAAAAGATATGATTTAGTGGGGAACATATCAGGATTCTGTGCCAACAATGTTCTAACATAGACTGAGAGATATAATCTTATCATACTCAAGCCTGTATGTGTTTGATTCAGTGATTATCATGACTATATATATATATAAAGGATAAAATACAAAAAGACAAAAAGGAAATAAACACAAAAAGAAAATAATTGAGCAAAAAGATGCCAAAAAGGCCATATAGGATATAAGATGCCTAGAAGCACAAAAATTCAAAAGATATGTCTAAAAGACATACATACTATATGGTATATATTTTCTATTTTGAGAATATTTTCTGACCATGGAAGGCAAAATCAAAAGATGGGGCATGTAAGTCAGGATGGCTTGTAAGTCCTAAACATCTTGAGAGGGCAGACGTAAGTCCGGATGGCTGTCAGTAAGTCCTTAAACTTGTTAAAATTCCGGGTTAAGAAATATTTCTCAGGCTAGTTATGCTCAAATAGTTATATTTTAGGAATAAATAAATGATATAACTGATCAACAATGCATGGTTTAAGTCAAATTGGGGTGACTTGAAATCTCAATAGTGTCTTGAAGGATAATAATTATTTTACAGAAGTTCTGATTGTGGGATCCACTGACTTATATTAAATCAACACGAAACATGATATATATCACTCATTATGTTTCTGAGTAAAACCTGAAGTATAAGTTTACAGGGACAAAAGATATTGACAATCAACTTAACCAGTTATTTTAAATAAAGCCGGACAGAGTCTAACTTGATAAAGAACTATATGATCTCATTATGAAAATTCTTACAAACCTTACAAATCCGATCTTGATTCTTTAATTGTTTTCATTATTTTGTTATTTTATGTGTAAGTGTTTTCATTTTAATTTTGTGTTGTTTTATTTTTAAGACAAATAAATAACAAATAAATTTTGAAAATTGAAGATTCATTAAATTAGTTGATCACTTGGTAAATAAAACTTTATGTTGACATAATTAATTGAGGATAAAGGATTGAAAGATTGAAAAAATAAATAAAAATTAAAATTTTTCTAAGTGTTAAGATTTGTGCGAAAATGCTTACCGCGCGAAAAATATTGTCGCGTGACTTTAAGGGGCTATAAATATCTGTGTCATTTCGGGCGAAGATATTTTTCGCTTCTAAGTGTCATCCGAAAGAAATTTTTGCGCAGATTAAAAATAGTGATTTCTGACTTCATCTTGTGTCTCTACTTCGTGTGTTTGATTGTTTATCATATGTGAGTGATTCAAAGGTAAAATATGAATGTTATGGCTACTGTAGCGATGCAATGCTAAGGGGACCTTAACAACTTTGAAATAAATCAAAAAATAACCTTAAAATGTTAAAATTGAAAGATGAAATCAACATAATAAACTTAGGCGACAGTGATGGATTGGATTTTATGGATTAAATCGATTTTTGAACTGTTAATTTGAAATATGGATTTTGCGAATCGCACAAGAATCTGAACATACGCGAAATGGGGTTTTCACGTGAAAATGGTTCTCACTTGAGCCTTGATTTGCGTGAAATACAATTTTTCGCTTGAATCCAGTTGTCGCATAGGTTTTGACTGTCGCATGAGTATTCATTGGAATTTTTCGCATAATATGGGTGCTTTCGCGCGACAGAAATTATTCAGTAAAATTTTTCTAAGTGTTAACATTCAATTTCTCACAAATGAATTCATAGCATGTACTTAGTCTTGATTATTAAAACTTAATTGCTAATAATTTCTAAGTTTCAAATTCGAGCGAATGAGAGTTCTGTTGCTGAAAATTCACTAAGTGTAGAATGTTTCTCTTTGGCATAATTAAGTTATATTCAAAGTGTTCTAATCTTGAGTTTGTGTGACAATACAGATGGCACAAATGATTTTCAATAAAAATCATAATTGTGTTGCTTACTTAGATGATGTTCCAGAAGGAAAGGAACTGTTTACATCTATGATCGAAGGATTGAAGAATTCTCGTATTGTGTATGCTATATCTGCTGACCCCGCCATATATTCTGAGCTGATAGATTCTTTCTGGAGCACTGCTGCTCTAGAAAAAGACCAAGCGGGAAATCAAGTTATCACTGCTACTGTTAAGGACAAAAGAGTGACAGTTTCTCAGTCTATACTGAACCGAGTTCTTCTGTTTGATGATCAAGAGGGTGCACCTACACGACTGGATGATGATACTGTGATTGACTGTCTGACTCATATAGGATACGAGTACAGATATCCCAGTCTAGAAAAGAAGTGGCTACCACCGTACTGGAAATATCTATTTCATGTGGTGATTCATTGTTTGAGCAATCTTAAAGCTGGGATGGATAGCTTGAGTGCTGTTTTGGCTCATTATTAGTATCTCTGGTAGATGATTTACCTTTCAGTATATCTGGAGTTATCTTCCAGGAGATGGTAAAGAACGCCACACCAATCCAGGAAGAAAGTTTATTATGTACCCAAGGTTTGTCCAGTTGGTGATCAATGATGCTTTTCCTGAGCTTGCCACTCAGAGATCTCCTAAGTATGTTGTACAGACTATTAAGAAGGAGATTTTCACACATCTAACTGGAGCCAGAGGAAACAAATGCTCTGGTGAAAGTTTTGCAAAGATTGGAAAGTTTTCTGAGTTAGAGGAAGATATTGATGAGTTTGGAGAAGGTGCTCAAAATGATGAAGCACAGACTGGCACTTCTACGTCTGGTGCTAGAGATGATTTAGATGAGGAGATTGAGAAATTGTTTGAAGATGAGCCTGTGCATGAAGGTAGAATGGAAGGAATTGTTCACTCTGCTTCTAGTTCAGAGACGGCTAGTGATCAAATAGGGAATGTTCCCTATGTGATCCAAACTAATCAAACACCATCTACGCCAACCTCTTCACGACCTAATGATGAAGACAGGGATACAGATTATGTCCCGGAGGATTCTCCTAGTTCATTAATGAGGAGAAAAACGTATGGCGAATAAGAGAGATTTATTAGCAGAAAAAGAGGTCGAGGTATTATTCCCAGGAGACCACGAACATATGTGGTTATCTCTGAGACTGAGCAAGATCAGACTGCTAATATGACTTCTTCTATTCCTGAAATAGAAACAGTTCCTGTTTCTGGAGCAGCTAATATTTCTGAGTCTGGTTTTTCTACACCTCCAAGGCAAGAAAAATTAGAATTTGATGTTGATTCGTTCTTGAATACTCCTCCAGATTTTCAAGGAGAGAGGAATCAACAAGTACTCCTCGTTCAATAATATTAGAAGAAAAGGTAAAGAACTTGGAGAAAGAAAGTTTTGAGAATGTGAAGTTGATTGCTGAACTGAAGAAAGATAATGAAGAAAAGACAAATCTGATTAACATGATTCATCTCGATTCAGCCATTAAAGATACAAGAATAGTCTCTCTTGAACAACAGATGAAGAGCATGTTTGATTATACTTTAGGGTTGGAGAAACAACTAAATGAGCTTAGAGAATTTATATCTCAGACTTATTTTCATCAACCACCAGTCATAAGGTCTACTACAGTGATTGGTGAGTCTAGTAGGCGATCTCCAAGCCCATCCCCTGCTGAAACTGCTCCAGAAAGAGAAACAGTCAACGAAGCTCAAACTTCTACTGAACAGCCAAGTGTTAGTACTACTGAAGATGTTCCAATTTCATCTGAAGTGCCTATCACTGAAGCTTTCATTTCTACAGCTTTTGTTGAGCCAGAGCATATGATGCCTTTGCCTGTTGTTAATGAAGAAGAGGATGAAGATTTGCTTGATTATGGGATTCAGATGATAATGAGGATGATGATGATGAGGATGATGATGACAATGATGATGATGATGGTGGAGATGATGGTGGAAATGATGAAGGTAATAATGATGGAGGTAATGATGATGGAGGTAATGATGATGATGGAGGTGATGCTTCAAGATTATCTTCGAGTCCAACTGGTGATACTAACACTGATAATGTCGATCGACTAAGTGTTAGTGATCTGGAAGGTTATGATCCACTTGACCCTACTACTGAAAGTTTGTATGAAAAGGAATTGTATTCTTTTCAACAATCTTCATCAGGAGTTGTCGAAGAAGAATTTGATATGTTTGATGATTTGGATGAGCAGAATGAATATACTGATATATTTGGGAACAACCTTCAAGAGTTATTCAAAGATATTAATCTTGAAGAAGGAGAAATCCCTACTGAGACTGTGAGTGGTTCAACTCCTACTGATTCAACCATGAAAGATTCTACTGGTCAAATTGCATTATACACTAGAGGAGGCTTGATGTTCAAAGCACCACCACCACCTACTGAAGCTCATTTTCTGTTTATTTCAAAGCCAAAGCAGAAGTATGGTGAAATGTTGTCACACCCTCAAATTCCGGGTCTGGAATTTATCACGGAGGGGTGAGCAAACAGGATCGAACACAGTAGTCACACATGAGATGCAAATATCTATATGATAAGTTTTAGATAAACATTACATTAATAGTCAGAGTAATATTTATCTTGCGTAGCGGAAATAAAACATAGATTGTTTCATGACAACACGTCTTAATCATATTTCAGATAATAATCAATAGGTATCTTGAGCTCTTATATGATCCTACGTGCATGTCCATAAGCTCCTAGTAGATACCTGAGAATACATGTAAATCAAGTGTCAACACAGGGCTGGTGAGTTCATAGGTAAGTAAACATACTGATAAATCATCAATTATCATCAATTAGGATTTACTGTAAAAGTGTGAGTTTAATTTACTCACCGGTATATGAATAGCCTGTCGGAACCCTTTTTATTAAGGTGAACCCGCTATCCCACATACCTATTATGTACAAGCCCAACAAGTCCTTCACATAAGATTTGTCCATGTACCATAATTTAATATCCTTTTCATGTGTATATTATGTTATTTTTAATAATTCCAAATCAGAGGGAGCAAATCCTCTTTTACATTTATCCTCATATGGGTTGTAAGTGGAACTATAATGGCAAACTTAATATAGTGCACATATGCCTTCTCACACCAGAACAAGTCATCCCGAATGACAATAAGATCTTTGTGCATCTTGGTAAGGACCACATGTCCAAACCTTTTTGTGGGGGTAAGTCACTCCCGATAGTACTATCCAAAAGATCCCTGCTAGTTTATAGTCCAGTTTACAGAGAAAGATTTTCATAGTAACCATATGTAATCATAAATGTGATCAAATTATTATTTAACATAATACACAAAAATAATTTGTAATTAATTACAACATGTATTCCAGCCCCAAAATATTTAAATGATTAAAAAGGGAATAGTTATGAACTCACCTCAGTCCTGTGTGGTGTTGACAAGCTAGTAAATTCCTGTTAAGGAATTATTTCACGTAAGCAAACAGATACAAATCCAAACCTAAATAAGTTAGATCTTGAACCTGGTGTTCAATTGATCTAGGGTTTGGTTTTCTAGGATTTGTTATAAACATATAATTAAATCATTTAGTTATTTTGTTAATTCTTTAATAACTAAAGATTTATATTTCATAAAATTTGATAAATTTTAATAATGATTTTTAACATATCATTATGTTCCAAATAAATCTTAGACGTTATTTAAATATGTAATTTATATTAATTTTTTAAGATTTATAATTTAGTTTATAAAATCTAATTTGTGTTATCATGTTTAAACACAAATAGGATACTTTAATATTTCATATTTAATTTATAAAATCTAATTGTAAGATTTATAAATTGACACAATTTGTCCAAACATTAGATTTATATGATAATATTTTTAATTGGACATATAAATAATAACATATTTACATGACAAACATATATAATTTATCGAATTATTAATTATGTTCAATAATTAGTAATTATAACATAATAGATTATGTTCAACAAATAATATAAATTATCTAATTATTATTATGTTATCCATATGTACAAATAATAAATTAATAATTTAAATTATTATTTAGGATTTATTTTTATAAAAATGACTATGTATAAGATTTATATTTAATTTTGTAAGATTTTATAAACATTTAAATTTATAAAATCTAATTTATATTTATATTATCAGGATTAATCCATAAATAATTAATGTTCATAACAATTTGATGATTTAAATTATTATTAAAAATCCATTTTTATAAAAATAAAATTTATAACATTTGAAACAATTTTTATAAATAAATAAATATAAGATTTTTATGAAATAATTTTCCAGAATATAATAAATAACTTATAAAATTAACAAAGTTTACGAAAATTGTTTTTATAATTTTTAGTTTTTTCTGTATTTTTAAAAGGCCAAAAAGGGCTTAAAAAATAAATGTTGGTGGCCGGGTTCGAACCCCGCGACCACACACACACAATCCCCACCCCGAAACCAGTGAACCAAAGGCACAAGGCTGCACAAGGATTCAGCTTTTAATTCTCTTAAGTTGTTCCAACCAAACACCCCCAAATCGTTCGAGCCCTAGATTACAAATAAACCAAATTGAGCATCGATTCGAATCTGTTAACAACTATAATCATGGGGCTTTTGTTCCCCATGATGAATCGAGTATTTAGGTGTCTTTAATTACCTGTTTTGGTATTCAAATCATCAAGATCGATTGAAGAACAGGTCGCGGCCTGGGGAGGATTCAAACAATGATCAAACGTGGATGAAAATGAAATTAACTTCACAGGAAGTCTCTAATGGCTCCAATGATCGAAAGCCATTTATCAATTTTGTGAATTAAAACTCGTAAGATAGTATTCGACTGAGTTGCAGGTCGCGACAGTGAAGGTGGACGAATTCAATGTATGTGGGTGTTTTTGATGCAATTGAAAGTGTAGACCGATTAGTAATATTTATAGCATGGTTTAGTTTTGATTAATTCGATTATTGTTGAGTTTTAGTGCGATTTGAATCTGTAAAAGTGGCCGAAAGGTTCACGTGGGTGTAGATCGATCGCACTCAGCTTCTTCTCTTATTAATGTGGGGCATTGTGTTCGAAACACTCACGGGGTTGTGTCGGTAGCTTTTGATTGAAGAACCGTGTGTTTTTGGCGTTTTGGGGGTCGCCGGAGGTCCGCCGGTGCGGTGGCCGGAGGTGAGGTCGACGGTGGGGGGTTGGGTTTTAAAAATTTACAGAATGGTCCCTGTGGTTTTACAACTTAATATTTCATGTTTTAAAGTTTTATAAAATAGTTTTCAAGAATTACAAATTACCCCCTCGACTTATAAATCCGTGTTTATAAATTTTTATAAACTATTATTATTATAGTATTATTATTATTATTATTATTGTTATCATTTTTTATTATTATTAATATCATTATTAAATAATAATAAAAATATAAAAACTATTTGTAAAATCACATAGATATTATATTAAATCGTGAAAAATTTTCCGGGTTGTCACATCATCCCCCTGTTACAGGAATTTTCGTCCCGAAAATTAAGAAGTACTGGCAACATTCTTGAACAGGTTAGGATACTTGCGCATCATTTCGTCCTCTCGTTCCCACGTGAACTCAGGACCACGCCGGGAGTTCCACCGGACTCTGACAATCGGAATCTTGCTATGCTTAAGTTGTTTCCATGATTTCAACTGGTTCCTCGACAAACCTGAGTTTCTCATATACTTGTAGTTCCTCTAAAGGCACAACAAGTGATTCATCGGATAACACTTCCTTAGATTGGATACATGGAAAACATTGTGCACACCACCAAGTTCAGCAGGTAGATTTAATTCATAGGCTACTGGGCCGATCCTTCTGACAATTTCAAAGGCCCCACGTAGCGAGGTTTCAATTTCCCTCGTTTCCCAAAGCGTATAACTCCCTTCCAGGGAGATACCTTTAGCAAAACTTTATCTCCTTCCTGAAATTCCAATGGCTTGCGGCGTTTATCAGCGTAACTTGTTGGCGATCCCTGGCAGCAGCTATGCGTTCTCTTATCTGGACAATTTTCTCATGAGTTTCAAAGATCAACTCCGGACCAGTAAGTTGACTATCTCCAACTTCTGCCCAGCAAAGCGGTGATCTACATTTACGTCCATATAAGGCCTCGAATGGTGCCGCCTTGATGCTCGCAGATAGCTATTGTTATATGAGAACTCCACCAAAGGTAAATGACCTTCCCAGTTCTTTCCAAAGTCAATAACACAAGCCCTGAGCATATCCTCAAGAGTCTGTATGGTTCTTTCACTTTGACCATCAGTCTGAGGGTGATAGGCTGTGCTCATATCTAGGCGAGTGCCTAGAGCTTTCTGAAGTTTACCCCAAAAGACAGATGTGAATCGGCATCACGATCAGAGATGATAGACACCCGCACTCCGTGTCTAGAGATAATTTCTTTGATGTACACCCTTGCAAGCTTCTCCATCTTGTCTTTCTCACGGATGGGTATGAAATGAGCGGATTTGGTGAGACGATCAACGATAACCCAAATGGTATCATTGCCCATTTGAGATTTGGGTAAACCAGTGACGAAATCCATCGTTATCATTTCCCACTTCCACACGGGAATTTCTGGTTGGGTCAACATTCCTGAAGGCTTTTGGTATTCGACCTTGACTTTAGAACAAGTCAAGCACTTTGAGACATAGGTTGCAATATCTGCCTTCATTCTTGGCCACCAGTAAACAAGCTTCAAGTCGTAATACATCTTATCTGCACCTGGGTGGATAGAGTATCTAGACTTGTGGGCTTCATCCATGATTAAGCTTCTAAGATTCCCGTATAGGGGTACCTAAATCCTTCCTGCTATAAAGCGTATCCCATCCGAATGAACTTCAAACTGTTGGTCTAGCCCTCGAAGGTTTTCATCTTTAATGTTCTCTTCTTTCAGGGCTTCAGTCTGAGCATTCAAGATTTGTGCCGGCAGGTTGCTTTGAATGGTGAGTTGTAGAGCTCGTACTCTACGAGGCTTCATATGTTCCTTCCTACTCAAAGCATCAGCCACAACATTTGCCTTACCGGGATGGTACTTAATGGCACAATCGTAATCATTTAGTAGTTCAAGCCATCTCCTCTGCCTCATGTTCAGCTCCTTTTGATTATACAGGTGTTGAAGACTCTTGTGGTCGGTATAAATTGTGCACTTAGTACCGTACAAGTAATGTCTCCATAATTTAAGAGCAAACACAACTGCTCCCAGTTTTAGGTCATGAGTTGCATAGTTCTTCTCATGAGCCTTTAACTGTCTTGAGGCATAGGCTATGACTTTGTCGCGTTGCATCAAAACACATCCCAGTCCTTGAACAGAAGCATCACAGCAGACTACAAAGTCTTCAATACCATCGGGTAGGGACAATATAGGTGCACTGCATAACTTCTGTTTCAGTGTTTGAAAAGCAGCCTCTTGCTTGAATCCCTAATGATATGCTACTCCCTTTTGCGTAAGCATGGTCAATGGTTGAGCTATCTTGGAGAATCCTTCGATGAATCTCCTATAATATCCTGCTAGGCCAAGAAATTGCCTAATTTCCGTTGGATTAGAAGGTGTAGGCCAACTTTTGATGGATTTAATTTTAGCTGGGTCTACATGAATTCCATTAGCATCAATCACATGACCAAGGAATTGAACTTCTTTAAGCCAGAAATCACATTTCAAGAACTTAGCATAGAGCTCCTCTCTCTTTAGTAGTTCAAGGACCAATCTCAGATGTGCTTCATGCTCATGCTCATTTTTGGAATAAATCAAGATGTCATCAATGAAGACAATGACAAACTTGTCTAGATAAGGCTTGCATACACGATTCATGAGATCCATGAATACGGCAGGTGCATTTGTTAGCCCAAATGGCATGACTGTGAATTCAAAGTGACCGTACCGAGTTCTGAAAGCCGTCTTCATATATCTTCATCTCTGACTCTCAGCTGATGATATCCGCTTCTAAGATCTATCTTGGAGTAGATGCTTGAACCTTGCAGTTGGTCGAATAAGTCGTCAATATGTGGCAAGGGGTAACGGTTCTTGATCGTCACTTTGTTCAGTTCTCGATAGTCAATGCACATCCGGAAGGTTCCGTCTTTCTTCTTCTTCACAAATAACACTGGTGCTCTCCATGGTGACGAGCTAGGTTGGATGAATCCTTTATCAAGGAGTTCCCTAAGCTGGTCAGATAGTTCTTTTAATTCAGAAGGTGCGAGACGGTATGGTGCCCGAGCTATAGGTGTAGCTCCAGGTACTAACTCGATTGAGAACTCGACCTCTCTTCTAGGGGGCATCCCAGGCAGTTCGTCAGGAAATACTTCAGGAAATTCTCTGACGACGGGTACATCTTCAATCTTCCTTTCCTTCTTATTTTTTTTAGTGACTAAGGCTAGGATAGCAGTATGTCCTTTTCGAAGACACTTTTGAGCCTTCAAGTAAGAAATAACTCCCATCACAACACCAGTCTTATCTCCCTCCACACACAGGACTTCATCATTTGGTAGGGGGATGCGAATCATTTTGTCTTTACAGATAATTTCTACGGAGTTTTTGGATAGCCAATCCATACCAACTACCACATCGAAGCTTCCCAAAGTAATGGGCATAAGGTCTATTGGTAGGATATGACCTGATAAGTCTAGTGTACAGTTTTTCAGGATTTGTGATGCGGTCAGGGATTTACCATTCGCTACTTCTACAACATATGGCTCATCTAGGGGTACAGGTTTTACATTCAAGTGCTTATAGAAAGTACTGGATATGAAGCTTCTATCAGCTCCCTTCAAATATACTATAGCATAAACATCATTCACCAAAATTTTTCCTATAATAACGTAGGGTCTTTTAGAGCCTCACCTTTGCCAATAACGAAAGCTCTGCCCTTGGCTGTATCTTTCTTTTCCCCAGTGCAGTCTTTAGCAATATGGCCTTTTCTCCACATCTGCAACAAATAACTTCCTTCTTTCCACCATTCTGCTGATTACCATCCTTCTTTCCTTGGTCTTGATTCTTGTCCTACATTCAGTGTGCCCCCTCCTGTTGCATTTGTAGCAGATGATTGCAGTACACTTGCCATGGTGACGCTTGCACACCTCTGACATCTAGGCAGAATGCCCTGATTGTCATGGTGCTTTCTGATCTGGCTTCTTGCTTGTACCTTGAGCTTCAAACACTCTCCCTTGCCAATAACTTCCCCTGAACAGCTCTGAGCCCTTGGCTGAATATCTCCACGGATATTTTCCCCAGTGCAGTCTTTAGCAATATGGCCCTTTTCTCCACATCTGAAACAAATAACTTCCTTCTTTCCACCATTCTGCTGATTACCATCCTTCTTTCCTTGGTCTTGATTCTTGGAATTCTTCCTACATTGTTTGAGCAGTGTGCCCCCTCCTGTTGCATTTGTAGCAGATGATTGCAGTACACTTGCCATGGTGACGCTTGCCACCTCTGACATCTAGGCAGAATGCCCTGATTGTCATGGTGCTTTTTCTGATCTGGCTTCTTGCTTGTACCTTGACTCTCACTTTCTTTAGCATCTTCAAACTTTTCTTCCCTGAGCTTTCAGCAGCAATACCCTTACCCTTGTTTCTTGGTGGTAACTTCCCCTGAGCCACAGCCTCATTAGTCAGCTTGTGAGCATCCTAATGGCCTGTTGGATTGAAGTTGGGTTGAGGAAGTGACCATAGACTGAATAACCGGAGACAGTCCACGGATATAGCCTTCAATTCTTCTGTGAGCAGGCTCTATCATATGAGGACACAAGGTTGCGTACTCATGGTTTTCAGTGGTATACTTTTCAATTTCAGGTCCCACCATTTTATGGTTCCAGCACTCGGTTTCAAACCTTTGTACTTCTTCCCTGGACAGAATTCTTCTATCATCAGTTGTTTGAATTCCTCCCAAGCCATAGCATTGGCTAGGGAGAGAGTAAGTCTTGAAACTTCAGCCTTCCAGAACGAGAGTGCAGCTCCACTCATGCTCCTGAGGCGTACTTGGTCCTACTCTCAACTGGACATTCAGATATAGTGAAGATGGATTCACATTTCTCAAACCACCTTATGAGCCCATGGCCCCTTCTGCCCAGTGAAGATATCTGGCTTGCAGTCTAGGAACTTTTTATATGAATAGTGATGACCATTCTGAGCAGCCTGAGTGGCTAGGGCTGCAGCAACACCTTGACTGACCAAGGCTTGTATTTCTTCAGGAGTCATCCCTGTTGGAACGGTTCTCCTAGCGCGTCCTCTACCTCTGCCTCTGCCCGCTGGTGCGTCCATCTATCATGAAATTGTTGGTGAAATTCACACTTTGACATATTCAATAGATGCATTTCATATCAAATATTCAAAGTATGGACAATTACTGCAGGACAAATGGAATTTAAGAAAACTGGGTTTTTCGATTAAATTCGGCAAGGCACGAGTACTAAGGAAACAAGTCTCGCTTTAGGTTAGGACAAGCGTAGCTTAGATTAACAAATGGAACATATCAAGGTAATTTGACCTATTTGCCTTAAAGACTTGTATATGACTGTAGTAACTTCACGTGCTATAATAGCAGAAATCTTAGGCCAGAGTTTCTAGACCATGAACGGATTTGACAAGAAGCCATTCTGAAAGATCATTAAGAATTTTCATGGAAATTGGGTAATATGAGCTATTCAACACGAAACGACAGTCGAGAATTTGGCATAATAGCAATGAGATGTTCCAGGTGTAATCGTTTGATTCGTAAATCAAGCGAGTACGTTGACTAATCAAAGTATTGGGTCAATCACAACTTTGTTGAAGACATGCGTACCTATAAGCAGATACTCATCCCAAGGGTTCCCAGGTAAGGTAAACAGGTCCATCGGTTGGTTTGGATTTATGCGAATACCTTGCTTAGACAGAACACCTCGAGATACAGGCATCACGCTCTTCCAGCATTACATGTTTCAAGTTGTAAGACACAGACTTTGACGAATTTGAAAAAAAAATTTGATTTAGGCACGATGATAAGTATAGATCCCACATGTCGTTGAGAATAAGTTTAGAAATTATCGAAAAGAGTCAATGAGTCAAAGTTATGTTTAGGAAAACAACTATCTAAGTTTAAGCATATAACTTCTTAATCCTATTCGATCTCTAACTAAGGCAATTACTTTGTGCAACTATTGTGTGTGGCTATAGGCTAGATGCAATTCCTAACTCAGTATAACCAATGGCTCTGATACCAATCTGTCACACCCTCAAATTCCAGGTCTGGAATTTATCACGGAGGGGTGAGCAAACAGGATCGAACACAGTAGTCACACATGAGATGCAAATATCTATATGATAAGTTTTAGATAAACATTACATTAATAGTAAGAGTAATAATTATCTTGCGTAGCGGAAATAAAACATAGATTGTTTCATGACAACACGTCTTAATCATATTTCAGATAATAATCAATAGGTATCTTGAGCTCTTATATGATCATACGTGCATGTCCATAAGCTCCTAGTAGATACGTGAGAATACATGTAAATCAAAGTGTCAACACAGGGTTGGTGAGTTCATAGGTAAGTAAAACATACTGATAAATCATCAATTATCATCAATTAGGATTTACTGTAAAAGTGTGAGTTTAATTTACTCATCGGTATATGAATAGCCTGTCGGAACCCTTTTTATTAAGGTGAACCCGCTATCCCACATACCTACTATGTACAAGCCCAACAAGTCCTTCACATAAGATTTGTCCGTGTACCATAATTTAATATCCTTTTCATGTGTATATTATGTTATTTTTAATAATTCCAAATTAGAGGGAGCAAATCCTCTTTTACATTTATCCTCATATGGGTTGTAAGTGGAACTATAATGGCAAACTTAATATAGTGCACATCTGCCTTCTCACACCAGAACAAGTCATCCGAATGACAATAAGATCTTTGTGCATCTTGGTAAGGACCACATGTCAAAACCTTTTGTGGGGTAAGTCACTCCCCAATAGTACTAT
The DNA here is from genome assembly GCA_024085815.1 of Flaveria linearis. Lineage (NCBI taxonomy): Eukaryota > Viridiplantae > Streptophyta > Magnoliopsida > Asterales > Asteraceae > Flaveria > Flaveria linearis. The sequence goes on along the minus strand of CM044004.1, from coordinate 17,554,825 downwards.
CCAAAAGATCCCTGCTAGTTTATAGTGAAGTTTACAGAGAAGGATTTTCATAGTAACATATGTAATCATAAATGTGATCAAATTATTATTTAACATAATACACAAAATAATTTGTAATTTAATTACAACATGTATTCCAGCCCCAAAATATTTAAATGATTAAAAAGGGGAATAGTTATGAACTCACCTCAGTCCTTGTGTGGTGTTGACAAGCTAGTAAATTCCTGTTAAGAATTATATTTCACGTAAGCAAACAGATACAAATCCAAAACCTAAATAAGTTAGATCTTGAACCTGGTGTTCAATTGATCTAGGTTTGGTTTTCTAGGATTTGTTATAAACATATAATTAAATCATTTAGTTATTTTGTTAATTCTTAATAACTAAAGATTTATATTTCATAAAATTTGATAAATTTTAATAATGATTTTTAACATATCATTATGTTCCAAATAAATCTTAGACGTTATTTAAATATGTAAATTTTTATTTAATTTTGTAAGATTTTATAATTTAGTTTATAAATCTAATTTGTGTTTATCATGTTTAAAACACAAATAGGATACTTTAATATTTCATAATTTAATTTATAAAATCTAATTGTAAGATTTATAAATTGACACAATTTGTCCAAACATAGATTTATATAATATTATTATTTTTAATTGGATATATAAATAATAACATATTTACATGACAAACATAATATAATTTATCGAATTATTAATTATGTTCAATAATTAGTAATTATAACATAATAGATTATGTTCAACAAATAATATAAATTATCTAACTATTAATTATGTTATCCATATGTACAAATAATAAATTAATAATTTAAATTATTATTTAGGATCTATTTTTATAAAAATGACTATATATGATTTATATTTAATTTGTAAGATTTTATAAACATTTAAATTTATAAAATCTAATTTGTATTTTATTATCAGGATTAATCCATAAATAATATAATGTCCATTAACAATTTGATGATTTAAATTATTATTAAAAATCCATTTTATAAAAATAACAATTTATAACATTTGAAACAATTTTATAAATAAATAAATAATAAGATTTTTAATGAAATAATTTTCCAGAATATAATTAAATAACTTATAAAATTAACAAAGTTTACGAAAATTGTTTTTATAATTTTTAGTTATTTTTCTGTATTTTTAAAAGGCCAAAAAGGGCTTAAAAAATAAATGTTGTGGCCGGGTTCGAACCCGTGACCACACACACACAATCCCACCCCGAAACCAGTGAACCAAAGGCACAAGGCCGCACAAGGATTCAGCTTTTAATTCTCTTAAGTTGTTCCAACCAAACACCCCCAAATCGTTCGAGCCCTAGATTACAAATCAACCAAATTGAGCATCGATTCGAATCTGTTAACAACTATAATCATGGGGCTTTTGTTCCCATGATGAATCGAGTATTTAGGTGTCTTTAATTACCTGTTTTGGTATTCAAATCGTCAAGATCGATTGAAGAACAGGTCGCGGCCTGGGGAGGATTCAAACGGTGATCAAAAGTGGATGAAAATGAAATAACTTCACAGGAAGTCTCTAATGGCTCCAATGATCGAAAGCCCTTTATCATTTTGTGAATTAAAACTCGTAAGATAGTATTCGACTGAGTTGCAGGTCGCGACAGTGAAGGTGGACGAATTCAATGTATGTGGGTGTTTTTGATGCAATTGAAAGTGTAGACCGATTAGTAATATTTATAGCATGGTTTAGTTTGATTAATTCGATTATGTTGAGTTTTAGTGCGATTTGAATCTGTAAAAGTGGCCGAAAGGTTCACGTGGGTGTAGATCGATCGCACTCAGCTTGTTCTCTGATTAATGTGGGGCATTGTGTTCGAAACACTCACGGGGTTGTGTCGGTAGCTTTTGATTGATGAAAAACCGTGGTTTTTGGCGTTTTGGGGGTCGCCGGAGGTCCGCCGGTGCGGTGGCCGGAGGTGAGGGTCGACGGGGGGGGGTTGGGTTTTAAAAATTTACAGAATGGTCCCTGTGTTTTACAACTTAATATTTCATGTTTTAAAGTTTTATAAAATAGTTTTCAAGAATTACAAATTACCCCCTCGACTTATAAATCCATGTTTAATAAATTTTATAAACTATTATTATAATAGTAGTATTATTATTATTATTATTGTTATCATTTTTTTATTATTATAATATCATTATTAAATAATAATAAAAAATAAAAACTAATTTGTAAAATCACATAGATATTATATTAAATCGTGAAAAATTTTCCGGGTTGTCACAAGTGTCTCATGTGATTAGTTGGGGATATGATGGAGAGAAAAGATTGTATGTGATAAAAAGAAAGAATGGAGAGATTGACTACTTGAAGAGCACACAAGACTTTCATACTTTACGTGCTGCAGATCTTTACTCTATGGGCAAAGCTCCATTTTCAATGAAAGCAATCACAGTGAAGCTGAATTGATAAGATCAATGATACGAAGGGAGATGCGTACAAATTTCAAGGACTTTAAAACTGCCAAATCGAAGGTGATTGATGACTCAATAAGAATAGATGAAAAGACTAAAGCTCCAATGAAAATAAGAGTCTATCAACATCCAAAGTTCATCAGAAAAGTCCTTGTGCATGCTCCAGTTCCTCCCAATTCTCTGAAGCAATTACTTTCATGGAGATGTGAGAAGGATTCCGGTCATGCTGTGATCAGATGTACTGACAGGTCTTTTAGAATCATTGATCCAGCTGACTTGATGAAGTTTGGCAAAGACGACTTAATCAAGCTCTTACATTGCCCCATTTCAGCTGATGAATCAGTTTATTTTCTATCTTGCCAGTATGTGTGGATGATTGACCGAATCCTTAGGAATAAATGGTATGTTTATTCAGGATCGTACAAGAAGGCAAACGTTGATTTTGATTGATTATGTTTCACCGAGCCTAGGGGAGATTGTAGAAGACTAATCAAGGCTCGGCAAAACAGCTTGTGCGGAAGCGGATCCACGCGAGATGCAGCTGTCACGAGAGAGAAAGCTTCCACGCGAAGACGACTTCCACGCGAAAGGCTTAGCCGCGCGACAAGCTTGTCGCGCGAGAACCTTAGTGTTTAGTATAAATAGTTTAGTTTCGTTTTGTAATTAAGCTTTTTGTTCATTATTATCTCTGTACTGTGCGAAATTACACAAGACCTGTTCTAGGTTGATTTTGTTCAATACATTATCTTTTTTAGATCAATTCGATTCTTCTTTATATCCAATCATGTTAACATTCTGCATTCACGTGATTGAGATCGTGTGTTAACTGTTTCTTGGGAGATTTCAAGGTTTTACAAGGTAACTTGTTGCTGAGGATGGCATGAGGGTGAATCAACTTGGTAAATAAGAGACTGGCATTCATCTTATGCATACTTGTTATTTTGTCTTGTAATGCAACTAACTATTAATTTATAACTTTAACAACGATGTATTACTCAACAAAAGTAATTATTAATGCATGAAGTGGTTTTTGTTAAATTATTTTGCTACGACGATTTTAGTATTCTAATAAATTTTAATGTGTTTTAAATATTATGTGCGATGAATATCCAACTATAAGAGTTCCGGGAACGAGGCCTTACAAGTTCTTCTAGATCTCAGGAGTTTCATTATTATGTTTAAGGAAGAAAACCAAAGTGAATCTTGTGAAATCATCTATGATCACTAAACGGTATGAGGTCCTTCCCAGACTCATTGCACTTGTGGGGCCAAAGAGATCCATGTGTACTAAGTGTAGGGGAATAGTGATAGAGTTCTTTTCCTTTGGCTGTAAGACACCATGTGTTGTTTCCCTTTCTTGCATGCAACACAGTGATCGTCACTTGTAAACTCTTTCTTTGGCATCCAGTACCAAATCATTCTTAATTAACTTATTCATGTTCTTGAAGTTTACATGGCATATTTTTTTATACTAAAGGAAGGACCTTATCAATATTTGCCTTAGATAGAAAGCAAGAAACTTCTCCTGATGGGGATGTTTCCTGTAAATCCATCATGTACATGTTCCATTTCCAAGGTGCTCTAAGTAGGATATCTCTTGAGGAATGACCACCCCAGGCTTGAGAACAATGCACTCATGCTCAATGAAGAGCATAATGTCTCTGGTCATAAAATTAGGATACACTCAGTAAATTGTACCCAAGCTCCTTAACAAATTTTAACTTCTCAATGATGAGCTTACCATTATGACTCTGCCCTTTCCTGCAATGTAACCTCAAGCATCTCCTCTAAAAGCAAGTGGCCATCCATTAATTCTTTTGAGTTTTAAGCAAAGAGCCATTGGTTGTCATGTGTCTGGAACAACCACTGTCAATAATCCATACATTCTTCGTGGTCTTCAGCTATTCCTGCACAATAAAAGAGAGTTAGTTACATTTTAGAAACCCAAGCCTCAATGGTCTTGGGCTCATCAAAATGAACTAAAGACAATGCAACAGTAGTTAATCCTATACTGAGAATTTAGGGATCATTTGTTGTTGTTAATGAAAAACTTTAAGTCACATGGTCTTCCTTTATCTTCCACACCATCTTTGGAAGATTAGACTTGACCTTTAATGCTTCGGAAGTTTTTACAACTTTGGAAGTTTTGGAGACTGACCCTTCGGAAGATCTTGCTTTCACTGCAGCAAGCTTTAGTGCTTCGGAAGCATTCCTTTCTTTTGAGACCAAATTTTCTTCCAAAGGAAAATTTTCACTTGTCTTTATTTTCATTTTGGAGCTTCCGAAAGAAACACAGATTTCTTTCGAAGCTTTCTTCTTCTTGTCCTCTTAGAAGTCTTCTTCCTTGTTATGTTGACAGTTTTTGGGGATTGTAGAAGCAATCTTTAGCAAGATGAGAAGTACTGCCACACATAATACAGTCAAATTCCTTTCTTTTGAGGGTCTTCTTATGAATGGAAGACTGAGTTTGATCACTTTCCATTTCCATCCTAATCTTTTTAGATGTTGTAACAAGCCTCCTAGGGTGAAGCTTGCCTTTGGAAGTGGATAGTTCATATGTGTAGCAGTGTTACACAGTTGATCAGCCTTCATTCGTTCACAGGGATGAATTGGACATAAACTTGAACTCTTGGTACTAGAGTTCAATATTGTATCCTCAGTCTTTACCACTTCAAAACCAATAGAGATAAAAACTTTTTTCTGCTTAGAGTTGAAGGTGGCCTTGATCTCTTGAGCTCTCTTTGATCTTCTCTTGGCTACTCGGATCAAATTCTTTCTCTTGGACTTTGTCATCCCTGACTTATTTCATTCCTTAGGAGAATAGTGAACCTTATTAGGATGATCTTCTTCACTTTACCAGATCTACCCTTCATTATCTCTTTTTCACCCTCTTTATCACTAGGATCTATAAATGGAAGCTCATCTTGACTAGTTCCATACATGGGAGATCTTACAGGCAATAGAGTATGGAGAGCTATCTTACTAGGACCTATGCTCTGTTTGTTTTGATAACATACTTTGGCATGCAGGGATGAGGATATTATGTTCTTGAAGGTCTCTTTTCAAGAACATGTTTCTCTGCTTGCCTTTACTGATCACTAACTCATCCTGGCACTCAGTTAACTTAGTGATGAGATCTGTAATTTGAGTCCTGTACTTGGTATGCTCATGTTTAAGAGTTGAAATAGCTTTCTTAAGTCTTCTATTTTTAACTTACACTAATTTTCAGCTCTTTTGAAATCAGATTTTAAGATGTTCAAGGACTCAAAATCAGCTCTCATCTCTAAGTTATAGGACCTATATATATTTACTTTAGCAATGCACCATGGGGTACAAAGATGTTCCAATACCTTGGCTTCATCAAGATCTACCATCAGTGCTTGGTTTGAAGCCAGACACATCTTCTACCTGGAAACTCCAATCAAAGCCTCCTTCTTCCATAGCAACTACATTTGCTACTTGCGATTCTAAGTGTGTGGAGCTCCCTCAGTGTAGTTTGGCTTGGGTTGTGCCTGACCATCATTTGTTCTTGGTGCCTTGGACTCCCTAGGAAAGTGTCCCATCTGGTTACAGTTGTAATACTTCACTGTGCTCTTGTTTAGTCTAAACTTTTCACTAGATACATTGCTAGAAAACTTTCTCTCTATCCTCTTGTAGAATTTCTTGGCTCTATGAGTGAGAAGAACCATTTGTTGAACTATTTCCATATACTCCAGATTATCCGGATGAATACAATCCAAATCTTCAAGGGTGAAGAGAAAGTTTCATATGCTGTCATCATAAGACATAAAGGCTTGTGATGAGCTTGTCTCTTGGAATAGGCTTCCTTGGATGTAGCTCTCCCTTGGTGTCTCTGGGAAGGTGATGAAAGTGCCCTTTGGTGAGTTGTCAGTGTAAGAGATGAAATGGTGAGATGGTTCTCTGCAATCCCTTTCAACCACATACAGGGCTGAACTCTGTTGATTGCTAGATTTGCTAGAGGGATTTTGCATGTTCTTCTCCATCTGGTAACCACTAAGTATGCTATACAACTCAGTGAGAGTGAGGGTCTTGAGATTTTCAGTCTTCTTAATGACCACATAGTAGTGTGTCCATGTCTAGGAAAAGAGGACGTGAGCTTTCTCACAATATCCTTGTTCTCCAGTTTTACTCCGACATCCACCAGAGTGTCCATAATCTTAACATCCTAGAAGTATTGTTGAGTCATGGTTTCACCTGTTTTGAAGGTGAAGTTCTCAAACTGCTGCTTTAGAAGGTCTTTCTTGTTTACTTTGGCTTCAGTAGATGGCATTTGGAAGAGCAGTTTAGAGGACTTAGCAGTTTTGCACTTCTTGAAGCCTCTGTAGATGGCATTTGGAAGAGCAGTTTAGAGGACAGTCATGGCTTTTGATCTACATTATTCTTTTCTATCTTCTTCAGAGTAGTCACCCACTTCCTTTGGGATCATGCCACCTCCAGCAGCTGAAGAGGTTCATGGAATGTAAGGTCCTGTGGTAACAGACTCCCACATCCTGATGTCTTGTGACTTAATGAAACCTTCCATTCTTAGACACCAAGTATCAAAATCATTAAGAGTGATCAATAGGGACTTTACCATGGTACCGGTTTCCATATCAGACTTAGATGCTGCTATTTGAGATGTAAGTGTTTTGTGAGAACTGAGGAGATTTAAGATGGTGGGATCTTACAATCAAGAGCTTGGAAAGCTCTTATACCAATTCAGGACGGTTAAGGGATGGCTAATACAATCAGTCTCACAATGAGAAGAGTGTTAGAACACTTAACAGTTCAAACAGGGAACCAGATTTAAGAACAAGATACAAAGAACACTTGTAAACAATGAGACAGATGTCAAGAAAATATATACGATTTTCAAGAATGATGTATATTAATCTCAAGTTCTTTTACAAGAGTTGCAATGCATAAGTTGAGTAAAATACAAGACTATGAGATACTTTATACTAAATCCTACTACTGGCTATACTTGGAAAGCCAGTTGGAACATTGAAAGACAACAAAATCAATGTAAAGTCAAAAGGCAGATTGCCTTTTGACTAGTAACTATGACATATCATAGCTCACATCCTAATATATTACAAAAAAGATAAAAGTATATAAAGTAGAAAGTTACAGACTCAGGACCTCAACGTACAGCTACAAAAGCATGGACCTTTTTACCAACTCATGCAAGTTGGTAAGTCTTCAGAGTTGTAGGGGAAAGTGGGTCAGCTTTATGCAAAAGTACATCCGAGAAAAGCATGTTCTCCTCTATCTTCAAAAAAAATCAGACTTCACTTCATTTGGCTTCGGAAGACTTTGTCTTTGAAGCTTTGAAAGACTTCATCTTTTGGCTTTGGAAGATTTGGTCTTGGCTTCGGAAGATTTTACACTTAGAGTATTTTTTGAGTAATCTTCCAAAAAACTTCTACCTTGTACTAAGTGCACATGCAGGAAGTCTTTGGTTGCTTTTGTTCCATTAGCTTTTATATAAAACCTTACACTAACTTTGTTACAAGTTATACTAAAAGTCAAATAATAAATAATTATACAAGTTCGTGCAAAAAGTAGAAGATACAGCAGAAAAATTAGGAGTAAGGATGTGATGGATACAGATACGGTTGACGAAAAAAAGACCTGTGATAAAGGTTCTTCTAAAAAAAGTAGATAGTAAAATAGGGATATAGAACTTATTTCCAATATGAATTGTTAACTTTGTTGCATCGTAGGTTTAGAGAGCAAAGCATGTGGGGAGCAGAATGCTGCTGTGAAACAAAAAATTATGCTAGCACAATTCGCCAAACAGTTGGAAGAAAAAAGAATAAAAGATAAGCAAGTAAAAGCCTATTTTTTGAAGTTTACTAACATAAAACACACACTATAAGTCATTTTTATTGATTCCGGTGCCGCTGAATAAGTCATGCGACTTCGGTGCACCGTGTTACAGCTTGGGGTTTGACACAGGAGGACGAAAAGTTGTGTGAAGATAGAGGTAATCATATATTTACATTTGGCTGAAAAAAATGTGTCACACCGGTAATAACATGACATTACATTAAAAACAAAGCAAAAAAGAAACGTGCCTATAAAAGGAGAGCTTTAAGATTAATTAGGATTGATTACACTATCGTGCAGTCTAATAAATAGATACCCAAGTGCATATGTAAATTCATAAAATCTGCTGACTGTGAAATATATGGCGTTGTTTTATAGTAGTAAGCCATGCAACGTGGGTGCCCTATCTTACAACTTGGGTTTAACACAGGATGATAAAAGTAGAGCTCAAGAAAGAGGTACATAAATAATTTACATTAGAATGCAATGTATTACCTTGATATTACATTAAAAGGAGGAATTTATTAATTTATATAGGTTTCTTAATTATTGAAATTAATATTTTTATGTTATAGTTGATAAGTCAAGAATCTTTGATGCACCTTTTTACAGTTTGTGCTTTACGCAAAAGGGAAAAGAAGTTTTAAACAAAACAGGTAATATTATAAAACATTTAACAAACTCAGGTTACATACACTTGCATTACATAGGAATGTGTCATTTTTCATCTAAATAGATCTATTGGTGATCCATATTATTCATCCTTTGTTGCCTACAAAATATAGGTAAATTTAATATTTACATGAACATGAAAAAATATGTCACCTCGGTAACTACATGATATTACATTCAATAACAAGCGTTCCTACAAAAAAAGGGTGGTTAATGATTATTTGAGATTTAGTATATTGTCGTGCAGTATAATTTGTAGCATGTTACGTTACATACGCAAGTGTGTATGTAAATTCATGTAAAAAATGCTAACTGTGAATAATGTGGTCCTGTTTTATAGATGATAAGCCAGGCAACTTTGGAGCCCAGTCTTACAGCTTGGGTTTAACACAGGATGAACAAAGTGGGCCTGAAGAAAGAGGTACATATATACTTTACATTACACTACCACGAATTACCTGACATTACATTAAAGTGAGGCTTATGAAAATTTAGAGGTTTATGAAGATTTGTTGCTTTACTGAAGTTAATATTTTGTTTATTATTTTGATAAGTCAAGAAGCTTGGATGCATCTTCTTACAGTATGGACTTGACACAAAAGGGAAAGAAGTTTTAAAGCAAGCAGGTAATGTTATAACATTTAAATAGCACAAGTTACATACACTTACATTATAAAGGAATGTGTCTTTTCATGTAAATGGGTCTGTTGGTGATACATCTTATTCATATTTTTTAATGTTTAATGAGATTATATATATATACATTTGTTTTTATTTAATATATGAGGTTGGTAAAAGTAACATAAGTGATAAGGAAAAGTTGACACGGATTGAAAGACCACGCTATAGCTTGGGATTAACACAGGAGAAAAAGATACAAATCTTGTTGGAGGAAATTACTGTTAAACATGTATATAAAATTATTCCGGTTGATTCAGGTTGCAATTGGGATTAAGGTAGAAAAATTGCATGTATATAAAATTATTCCGGTTGATTCAGGTTGCAATTGGGATTAAGGTAGAAAATACTTACCGTATGATTTTTATATGTGCTGCATGTAATATGCTAGAGAGATAAATGAACAGAATAAAATGATTAGAAAAAATCCAAGAAGAACTAGAATGGTTTCATCGTCAGTAAAATCACCATACTTTATGAGGGAGACAACAATAGATCAGTTATTCACCAAGGAAGAAGAAGCGATATGGGAATTAATCTTCAACGCAAATCCAAGGTAAGATAATTGAGAGGAAATAAATAAGATTATAAAATAGGAACTTTAAAAGTAAACAAGAAAAACCATTTACTAAAGGTCTTTTACTTAATTTTGCATTAAAATAATAAAACATGAGTGCTACATTATTGCAGCAACCATGTTTTTGACATACATTTTGGGGTAAGGGCAGAGATATTTATTTTAAAGACCCTGGAGCCAGGTAGGGAGGTATATGGCAACATCATTGACTGTTGGGTTGCGGTGTTGAATAATGAGGAAAGTTAAGGAGCCATGAATCACCGCACAGGTTGTTTGTGTGCCACTAGCCATTCGTAAGTACAACAATAAAAAAATTATCTATAACAGTTATGGAATTGATCAACGATTCCTGATTTGTTTTTTCAACTAGAGTGGCTATTCATAAACAAGGAAAAATGTCTTAGGACGTTTACAAATAACATCTTCGAAGTGTTAGGGAGGGAAAAGACAAAGAGATCTAAAAGGGTACGATCTTGTATTCTTTCCAATATTGGAAAAGAAACATTTCTACCTTGTGGTCTTTGACATGAAGAACCCATCGTCAACTTTTCTCATTGACAATATGGAGGCTAAAGAGAAAATTGTGTAACTAGGGATCCATGGCGAGTATCAAAAAAGATACACCTTACAAAGGGGTCAGTTTATAGAAACTGATTTGCTTGTTAAACATGTGTCAACATTGTTATTTTCTGTGTGCATATTTGTTAAAGATCATAAACTGCGTGCCTATTTCAGTCTGCGCGGAAGCATATGTTTACTCAATACCTTCTTAAAAAGAAATTGTAAAGCCGGTAGAATTGGATCTACAAACATCAACGGACTAGAGTTACCATGAGCCATTAAACGAAACTACACCGATTGTGGAATATTTACAATGCGACATATGGAGATGTTCATGGGAAACACCGGGGCAGCATTTCAAGAATAACAAAAGAACAATGAAGTCTTAAATTAAATTTCTGAGGAAGAAATATGTTGCACGAATACTACTGTCGGATATCAACGTTCACAAGAAAAAAGTGTTGGATGATGCTTACAGTATTAATTCTTAAGTGTTGCTTCAGAAAGATGTGATCGTCGAGTTTACTTAAGGTTTGTTAGTAAGTGCAATGTGTTTGTTACTATATTGTAATTCATATTTGGCATGACTCGTATACACTATTAAACGAATGTCTAAAATCCAGTAAATGTATTTTGGGATGTTTAAATAATGATATTCAATTTACCTAAGGATGATTCATATTTTAATACATATGATTCTAAATAATCTTATAAATATGATTCATTTTAATGTAAAGGGGATGAAAAAAATAAGATGGATTACATGATAGAGCATATCCAAATGCGGTTGTCGACCAATAAAGTTTTTCAACTCCTGTGCATAGTAATGCAATTAATGCAGGTAAATGTAAGGAATGTAACTTAATGTAGTGTAATTCCCGATTGAATCTTTGGCTTTCAAAAAAATATAAAAATGTGATATAAAAATGTTAATATATTTTGGGTTTACTTAATAAAATGAATATCTAGTATACCTAAAAATGGTGGAATAATATAGCATGTCTGCGTTGTAACCTAGTGTAATGCTATAGTGTGAGGTGTGTATTCAATGGATTCACATATAAAAAGTAAATGTAGGAGATTACGACTTAGGGACGTGGGGTCTCAATGTCAAATTGATTCACATGTTAAAAGCATATTAGGACTTGGGGTATAGATTATATATAATTTACTATTGTGTAACTAAAAATAAAGAAAGGGTGTGGAGATATGCAAATTTGTTAATACTGTGGGTTCAGAAATAGTGTAGGTTGTAAGATTTTTGGTCCTAATAGACTAGTGTAACTAAATGAAAGTGTGTTAATTACTGTAGTGTAATTCCCAATTGAAACTCAAGCTTTAAAAAAAGGTATAAAAATTTAAAATTAATTCATAATATATTTTGGGTTTTTTAAGATAATGGGTATTTTCATAACATAATGTGGTCTCATAGTATAGCCTGTCCATATTGTAACCTAATGTAAATATGTAACGCGTGACGTGTGTTGATGTAAGAAGTAGACATTGTTGTTTACTAACAAATCATTAGTAAGACAAACAGAAACAACATGTAATACCTAAAAAATGACATTAGAGTATAAAAATCTTGTCTAGTTAAAATGTAACAAGCATTAAAGTAAGACAACCAAAACCAACATATCATACATGATAAAGATTCTTCTTACAATTTTTGGAATATCATTGTTGTTTCATAAACTATATGTATACACGTTACCCCTTGGAAAAAAATGATAACCAAAACACATATGGATAAGAAACATAACGATAACCAATCATTGTACTAAATGTTACCACTACTAACAGGTGACGATAAGTCATTTCACAAGAAACCCAACACATAAAAAACATACCAATATGCTATACGTTACCCACTAAAAATTGGTAACCAAAAAAGGGATGTTGGACAAACTATTGGGGTGGGTCGGCAGGTTGACCTTAGCCTTCTTAGTGCAGTTCCTAGAATCATGGTGAGTTACTCTTTACATATGTTACACAATCTAGGTTTCTTCATGCTCTTCTCAACAGCCTTCTCCCCCGGTTCAGTTAAACGTTGATTGGTGGCGCAATCCTTGCTGCGAATACTTTGAGGGGCCGCTAAATTAAGTGCAGCTACATCTTCAACACCAACCAGCATCTTAATAACTTCGGTCCTTCTGTTAGAGATGGTTTCTATTGTTTTTTGGGCCAGATTCCTTCCTTGATTTCCTTAACTTGCTAGCTAAACCTGATAAGCCGTCAATGTTGTCCCTTAGTTGATTAACATAATCATTCACACACTTCACAACATCATTCCTTAAAACAGCTTGTTCGCTGGTGTCTGTGGTAAGCCTGTTATGTATCCTAAAAATATGAGTCGATAGACTTTCACGAAACCAATAGTGAGATATATAAGCATCTTAGGTTTCAGTGACTTTGTTTAATGAAGGACACAAAAGACGTGCCCGCAGAGGTAGCAAATACAAGTAAATCCCATACACGAACACTCATAAGAGTTGGTAACCAAGTGATGAGAAACCTGAAAAATAAAAAACAATTTAGTTTCACAAAAAATAAGGTAAGTTGTAGAAACCTACAGTGATGTAACAAAATTGTGATTTTACTTTCTTACGTAGAACTCATTGACAAAATTAGTCCTCTTATCCATGTGAGAGACTGTGAAAATCTTCAAATGATCCTGAACTTCAACATTAATTATAAAACAAGACATTAAACCCTTGTATATCTCTATTTGAACCTCCTTGAATAGAGTTTGCATGTAGAAACATGCAGTGTGTTGTTTGATCATAAACCAGTGCATTGTTGAACACGGGTGGTACTGCTTACAAAGTCAACATTGCGCTGGTTGTACCGCTGATTATCTATAGCAGGATCGAAGGCCTTGAAAATTGAACAAGCATGCTCGCAGACTGAAAGTCACCTTGAAAGAGGCATTGGAACTCTCGTATCTAGAGGTGGTTTTCATAAGACAACACATTGGGATTTCTCTATAGTACGCTGGCATCCACATATGTCTAATAGCAAACAAGTCGTTCAACGGACAATCTCGGTTAAATTAAAAGAGTTGATTAGATTACGCCAACACTTCTCAAATGTAGCAGGTGCGATGTAAATATTTCATACCAACTTATAAATCGTCAAATGCATATTAGAGTTATCATAAATATCAGAGGTAATGTGGAAAAATTCCACAATTACATCAGCTTGAAAAATCATATTAACTCTCCCTTTTTAAGAATTTACTAATAAGAAAAAGTAGGAAACACACACTTGTGTGCTAAAAATGGCATAATAATATATATATGCATTAACATTATAGTAACGTATGATTAATAGTAAGTAACATTAAAGCTTATAGTAAACTATAAACATTAACAAAAATAGGAAATAATTCAAAAAACAACTACTAAAAATTACATGAACTTACATTAGGGCATGTCGTGTTTGAATTTAACATTAAAGTTACATTACATTTAATTACTTTAATTTACACCTACATCAAGGCATATTATATTCTACGTTAATTACATTTAGTTAATGCTGCCCCACCAGGGTTAACACATGCTACTACGGTGAGAAAAGTTCAAAATTACATTTACAGTACACTTAGTTATAGTAGAAGTTAAAATTACTTTCTATGTTTGAGTAAAAAAACAAAATTAAAACACATCATACATGTAAGGGGGGAATGAAAACATTTGACTATGTTTTAACGTTACGAATTTCAAATCAGCTTACACTTATGATCTATGTTTTACATCACATTACATAAGATGACAATGTGCTACTCCTAATTACTCTAAATGTGTTACGCTTCACATCAGTTACACTTACTATCTATGTTTACATCACATTACATCATATTACAATGTTGTTTAGAATTTACTACTATGAAAAAGTAGGAGACTTTAACACTTGTGTGTTAAACGCCATAATAATACTAGATATG
>CM044004.1:17522583-17535083 GCA_024085815.1 Flaveria linearis | reverse complement strand
AGTATTCACTATACATATTAATCGAATTTGTAACTAAATCAAGGAACTTACCGTCGCTATGAATTGTCGATTTCTTCTTCATTTTAGGTCGTTTTGATTATGTTTTTCAGCAAAAAAACATAAAATCAGTAATATAACTTCAACAATTGAATGGATTTCACAAATAATTTGAAGAACTTACTTGATTTCGATTGTTGAATCATGGTGAATGAGACTAATTGACAGAAGACGTGTTTTGAAACCGTAATTTGTGTTTTTCTATTTACATTGTCAAATTACCATAATGCCCCTTTGTTCCTTTATTTGATATAATTACTGGAAATGACCTTAAACATGTAATTAGTGGCTATAAATGTTCTTAGATTTTTTAGGGAAAAAACTATTCTTAGGGGAACTTTCCCCTATATATATATGTATGTATACATATAGATATATATATATAGTATGTATACATACATAGATATATATATATGTATGTATACATACATAGATATTATATATTGTATGTATCCATACATAGATATATATATATGTATGTATGTATATTATACATACATATATATATATGTATGTATGTATACATATACATATATATATATATGTATGTAGGTGTATATATATGTATGTATACATACATACATATATATATATATGTATATGTATATATATATATTAGGGTTATATATATATATCATGTATGTATGTATGTATGTATGTATGTATGTATGTATGTATGTATGTATGTATGTATGTATGTATGTATGTATGTATTTATGTATTTATGTATGTATGTATGTATTATGTATGTATGTATGTATAAATAATACATACATACATACATACATACATATATATATATATATATGTATAATATATATATGTAGTATACATACATACATACACACATACATACATATATATATGTATATATATATGTATATATATGTATGTATACATATACATATATATATGTATTTATACATACATACTACATATATATATATGCATATATATATATATGTATATATGTATATATGTATATATGTATATATACTATATATAAAGAGTTTAAGAGGGTATTTTAAGATACCCTAAAAATAAGAACAAAAACTTCTCTAAATGCATAAATACAACCAATTTTAAGGATAAAATAGTAATTATATCATTATTTACAGATTATCCCCTTACAATTATTTACATATAACCCTAGACTAACTATCAATTGCAATCAAAATTCTATCCTAATTTTTAGCAACAAATTCCACCAAATATTTACTTAAATAAATTCAAATAAGTATCCATCAAATATTCCATCCTAATTTATGTAAATAAAATTATGATATTTATTAATATTTTGATTTGATTTTGAAAAAATTTATCTATAATTCACGTAAATAAAAATATGATATTTATTAATTTTTGATCAAATTGTTAATATTATACATAAATAAGATTCAAATAAGTATCCCACCGAATATTCCATCCTAATTTACGTAAATGTATCCCATCGAATATTCCATCCTAATTTACGTAAATAAAATTATGATATTATTAATATTTATTAATATTTTACGAAAAAGATCAGAATGATGTTTCGTCCTCACTGCATCTACGTCACGACCTGCAAAATGGAAAGAATATAATATATGATACTTTTTTAACAACAAAGCAACAAAAGTTTGCACCACCAGTATCTCTCAAAATACTCAATTTATACCAATTACGTTTTACCAGTCACGTGAAATGATACCTTTTACTACTTAACCCCAGTGTTGGTCAAACATTACAAATGACAAATGAGAGTGATTATTGTAGTTTTCATGAAAGACGAAGGGATGCTAATAGAAGATATTATGTTGCACAGAGAGATGACATTCACATATTTCAAATGGTATACATATTACGCAGATTCCGTTCGGTGACCAACCACCGTACGAGTTGTGATCGTAGAAGAGGATCCATATAATTTTGTTTTGACCATGTATCTAAAGAGTATCTCAGACTAAAGGAACAAAATCCATGTCAGAAATGTTTAGCAAAACGATTTAAATAAGAATTCCCTACCATTTATTGCATTAAAGGTCAAACCAATTAGCACCTATTGAAATCCATGTTGAATTGTACAAGCTCGTCACGATGCAAATGAAATTGGCTGAATGTTTAGGGCGAACATACGAGCTTATAATGCCAGTTTTTCTTTCGCCTCGATGGGTGTCACTGTCACACCCTCAAAATCCGCTAACGGGGTTTTACCGTCAGGGTGTGACACAACCAGGATCTCAGATAAGCATCAGTTACACCAAACGAATCGATAATTACAAATCATATAAGTTGTTTAATTTTAATGAAACAAACCAAATATATTTAAGTTGTGCGGAAGCGAAAACAGGAAAACATTTAACAATAGTTTTGGAACACGCAAACACGCGTCCAATCCAATTTATGTAAAGTAAATGCTAATTAAATCTTGAAAACAGTTTGAGATGAACGCGGAATGACATGCAGTGGATTTGTGCTCCTAGACGTGCCACATCAATGTCCTAAGAGAAAACATGCAAAAATCTTAGTACAAGACTGGTGATTCACAGGTTTATCAGAAAACAGTAATTATCAGTAATGAAAATCCCCGGATTGTGTAATCCGATAAAAATGTAATACCCGGATATGTAATCCGTCAAGTATGAAATTCCCGGATTATGTAATCCGTCAAGTATGTAATTCCCGGATTATGAAATCCGTCAAGTATGAAAATCCCGGATTATGTAATCCGTCAAGTATGTGATGCCCGGATTATGTAATCCGTCAAGTATAATGAAATCCCCGGATTTATTAATCCGATAAGTATAATGAAATCCCCGGATTTATTAATCCGATAAGTATAATGAAATCCCCGGATTTATTAATCTGATAAGTATAATGAAATTCCCGGATTATTAATCCCATAAGTATAATGAAATTCCTGGATTTATTAATCCGTCAAGTATAGTGAAATTCCCGGATTTTGTAATTAAAGCATATAATGGGTAGCTAGTCCATAATGATCACTATGTGTATGAAGTCGCGACCGAGCTACATGTAATCAAGTAATAAAGTAGGCCCGATTGTGGATCACACACCACAACCTTTAACAGGCTAACTGTTCACCCGTTTGCGAACGTTGTGCTAGCGCGACTAGCCCGGGTGGGGTATGTCAATCCCAGTAGATCTACAACAATCACCTCGCTATTTGCATATTAACGGTCCGAAAGGCAAAGTATAACACTATAGTATTGTAAGGCCCCGTTCCCGGGCACCTCACAGTTGGTCATTCACAGCATAAAACACATATATATTAATAAATTAAGCAACGGAATTAAGTTGGCAAAACCCTTCATTCATTTTAAAATGTTGTTGTTAAGCAATACATTCTAGTTCATTAGTCACAAAATAATTAGTCGAATGAATTACAAAACAACAGTATCGTCAAAAACATAAATGAATGTCAGTCTTGCCCTCCGTGTAGCCATCCCCGTGTGCCATCCTCAGCAACCTGTTACCTGCCAACTGGAAAATACATAAAAGTCACGTTGCTGAGTGAGTTCTAGTTTTGTAGATTAAAATACTTTACTTTTCATTTCAAGGAAAACCTTTCTTTACTTATATGCTGTCACACAAGTACGTACACAGATATATTATATTATCTTCGTCGTTCATTCATTAACTTTCATTCGTGTGCCGTTCATCGTTTACATTCATATTCTTTCGTATTCTTTCTTTCATATTAGTTCTTCCATTCGTACGTATCTTACTTTCATTCATTCATACATTACGTACGTTCATACATTCATTTCATTCATACATTCATTGCATACGTACGATCATTTCTTTCATTCATACGTTCATTACATTCTTCCGTACGTTCATTCATTTCATTCTATCATATGTTAGCCAAGTCTGTTGCAGCACACGGCTGCTCACTCAGTGGCAAATCTCATGATTTGCCTGCTAACCGAGTCTGTTGCAACACGTAGTTGCTCACCTCATTATCAATATGTTAGCCAAGTCTGTTGCAGCACACGCTGCTCACCTCAGTGGCAAATCTCATGATTTGCCTGCTAACGAGTCTGTTGCAACACGTAGTTGCTCACCTCATTATCAATCTCAAAGATTGACCCTGTGTGCATCCTTCGGGTAGCTAACCCGCATCACAGTTGAGCTAACACCTGCCAGGGGTGTGCACCTCCATTCATTTGCTTGCAAGCCTTTCTTACGTTCATTCGTTCATTTATTAATGCATGCATTCATTCATCATGTTCCTCTTTCATTATCTTTCACTTTACGTTCCATTTCTCATTATCATTAATATTTACTTATTAATGATTATGCTCTTCGTTAAATCTTAGTCATTCTTCGTCATGCCAGTACATACTTAACAATATTAAAATAATAATAATATTGTTAACAATAATAAAATACTGATAATAAAATCAGTAGTAATAAGGGTCAATCAATTTTCATCATTTCATTCATAAAACATCATCATTTATTAACCCTAGTCAACTCTGGTCAAAACCCCGTAAATCAGATTTCCAGAAAATTTCTGAAAAAATTCTAAGTGTTTGGGCGTATGAGCCCTATTCAGTCGTATGAGCCCTGCTCAGTCGTTTCACACCTTAAACTTAGAAAATTTTTCTAGTCATACGACCACTGTTCAGTCGTATCATCCCCAGACTTAGGAAATTTTTACAGGTCATACGACCACTGTTTGGTCGTATCATCCCCCATACTTAGGGAATTTCTACTGGTCATACGACCACTTTTCAGACATATAACCCCATACTTAGAAAATTTCTACTGGTCATACGACCACTGTTCAGACATATAACACCATACTTAGAAAATTTCTACTGGTCATACGACCACTGTTCAGACATATAACCCTTGAAATATATCTAAGGCAAGTTTCATGGGTCGTATAAGCACTATTTAGACATATCACCTTGTACTTGGTTTTCTAAGTCAAAGTTTCAGACATATGACCACTATTTGGTCTTATTAGTCGTATTAGCAGCCTAATCATGTATCTAATTCATATCTCAGTCCCCAAACATCATAATACTTAGTTCTAAACATGTACATACAATACTAAGCATGAATCATAACATAAATCACTAACATACATACGCATGCACATACGGGCAACATTCATAATAAGTGTAAAACATTTTTACATGTATTTCCAGCCCCAAAAGCTTGTAAAACATGTGAAATATAGGGTCTAGAACTCACCTTTGCTGCTTCCAATCTTAACACTCTTCACCCGAGCTTCTTCAAACGATTCCAACACTTAGAACCTTCTAAACACATTTGAACACATAGAAACACTCATAAGCATTTAACCGAGGCTAATTTTGCCAAGAACAACTCAAAACACTCAACTTTACCTTAAACTCGAATTTCTTCTTCTTGTTCTTCAAATGTCCGAAAGTTTCTCTGCTTTCTCTCTCTAAAATCCGAACAAGAAAAGAGTGTGCAGTGGGTATGGGCGACCATATCGCCTTTTACACCAACTTTTCAAGATTTTATCATCTTTTACACTTTTGGTCCCTCAACTTTGAGGTTGACTTTCTTTTCCCCCATTTTTTTCTCTTTTATTCTTTATTTCTTTAAAAGAAATATACGGGTGGTACAAGTATCAAGTATATGCAGTATTACAAAAACCCAATGTAATATAACGTTTATGAAAACAGCATGTTTCTCTCCCCAAAAGAGTATAAAGTAAAAGTGGGGCTGTAAACTCACCTTGAATTGATGTAATGAAATGAGCAAGAACTTCAAAGAATAAGGCAATGCACGATCAAACACGATCAACACCTATTATTAATTGTAATTAAGCCTTTAAAATGTGTTCAACGCGAATAGATACATTTGGTCGGATTCGGGTCGGTTTGGGTTTGACGCAAACGATTTGATATATATGTTTGAGTTTAACTATAATTTAAGGTTCAACATCTGATAATGTTTATTAGGTATATATTCTTTGTAATCTTTTGAAATAAACGCTATTACGATAACGTATTATCCGGTTAATATATACATAATATATTATGTATATATTATGTATAGGGTTTGACGCATTGTTTAAATGTTCGTTACAGTATTGATGAACTTATAAATATATAATTCCTTTGATTTTCATGATTATAATTAAGCAAGATCTATGTCCATTTTTATGAAAATATTTATTTGTAATATTTATAAATATTAATTTATAAATATTATTACGGTTTTTTTTAAATAAAATAAGTTTTCAGAAAATATTTATGTAACCTTTTAAATAGGAAATGTTTATAGAAATTATTTTTATAATTTTTGAGATTTTTTATATAATTTTTAGAAGCCTAAAAAGCTTCAAAAAAAATAATTGGGGGTGCCGGGTCTCGAACCCGAGACCTTACTGTCAAGATGTGAGTGGGGAACCAGTGAAGCAAGGGTCGCAGCCGTGGTAAGAATTGGTTTCCAATTGTTTTAAACACTATAACAGATTATCCCAAATCCACCAAGAACCCTAATTTGATCCGAATCAAATTGAGCATCAAATCGATGTTTGTAACCGAATTGATGTTAGGGCTTTTGTTCCCAAACCAAAATCGAGTTCAATGATATGTTTAATTACCTGTTTAAGGCTGATTTGATGAAGAAACAGTAAGTTGCAGGTCCGCGACCAAAGGGTTTGATTGATTCGTGAGTTTGTGTGTTTTCAGACCAAATGGGACTCAATGGAAGTTTTTAAATGCTAAAACGATCGTTAGTGTGTATTCACTTTTGATTATTAATTGGTTTGAGTGGCCGATTAAGTGGGTGGTCGGCCGAAAGTTTCGGTCGAAGTGGTTCAGTGGGTAGGTCATTCAATTATTCAAATTAAAGTGGTCCACGAGTTCGAATCATGCACTAAAATGTGTTGGGAGCTTTTGTTTGCATTGAAACCGCGTTGTTTTGGCGTTTAGGGGATCGCCGGAGCCGCTCCGGCGGTGGCCGGAGGGTCGGCCGGAAACACGGGGGAAAGGGTTGGGTTTGGTTAATTACACAAATGGTCCCTGTGGTTTGAACTTGTATCATTTTATGTCAAAACTCATTTTTTAAAGTTTCAAAAATAACAATACAACCCCTCAACTTTATTATTATTATTATTATTATTATTATTATTATTATTATTATTATTATTATTATTATTATTATTATTATTATTATTTTATTATTATCCTTGCAAAAATTAATTTGCGATAAACGAGGAAGTTAATTCTAATAATATTAACCGAAAAAAAACAAAAAAATTCGGGTTGTCACATTATCCCCTTGTTGCAGGAATTTTCGTCCCGAAAATTAAGATGTACTGGCAACATTTTTGAACAGATTAAGATGCTTGCGTATCATTTCGTCCTCTCGTTCATAAGTGAACTCAGGACCACGCCAGGAGTTCCACCGGACTCTGACAACCGGAATCTTGCTATGCTTTAGTTGTTTAACTCATCGATACATAATTTCTAGAATATAATCTCGTGGTAAGGTGATAAGCCAACAATGATAAGAAAGATTATCCGTCGGAATTTAAAAATCCCAATGTCACCATATGAAACGATCTTAACGCATATCCTGTGAATATGTATTTCTCCTTTGACCAACCATCGGTCTAAGAATAATACGCTATGCGAAGATCTTGGGATGAGTTCACGACAATGGTCTATAATGCACCAATTGTCGTCATGACCTCTAAGATAAGAAGCATTTTAGTTGCAAGGAAAGTTAAACAGGAGATCCATAGGATCATGAAGGTTAGGTCTTGTCACTTGTGAAAATAAAACACTTGGACACATACCAAGTTACGTCTTTTCCTTTAGACCAAACCCATGTCTACAAGTTACGAAGGTTTATGAACCTTTATATCCACATCGCAACGAGTCTTGTTGTTTAAATCCAAGATAGAACTTTAATGATTTTCAAGCTTAAGGATTCAAAAGCGATTCAAGAAGTGACTCGAACAATAGGAAAACATGCTTTGCAAGGTAGCAATACTCAAGTACGTTTACATACGCAGTTTCCACAAACCATGAGCACAGCTGAGAACATTTGTATGACTAGAAAGTCATGAGCATAAGTTGACAATATCTTCAGCAGAGAGATTGTTTTAGGAAGGCTACCATCGCACAATCACGTTTTGATGATAGCTCAAAATAAAAGTCGATAGATAAGGAATAAATGATTCCATATAGCTAGGTCAAATGAGGATAAAGGGAGATAAATCAATTTAAGAAGTTAAGTGCTCCAAGCTTAGAATAAATATCAACCTAAAACGATTGGGTATCCTTTCAGGTTCAGAGATCATGCTTTGGTTTGATAGGTCGAATCACCTTCTCCTGACGGACTATCTTGGTTTCCTTCTTCGATAACCAATTCATACGGTATTAGTCTATGTCAAGGTCATGATCTTCGTGTACTTTTGTGTAACCTCTAATCATTACCATTAGTCATTTTAACAGAGTAAATAATTTCTAAACAACTAGGGTTAATGCTAAGTTAAAGAATAATTCCAGAAGAATCCAAGCTTGTTATCAACCCTGGTATCAAATAGATGTGTAACTATTGATGATAAGGTACGTACATGTAGCAACATTTAGTCTTATCGAATGTGGCTTGCTTCAGTCGTAAATGTATGACCGCGTGATGTATTACTTTGACTTATATGACCTTTATTTCCATAATTTAACTGTTCTTACTTTCTAGCTATAGCCATTTCCTAATTCTGATTGTTTCTAACTTGTCCTGGGGTCCTAATTGACCTAGGGCACACTTATGGTAATGGTCGGAACTCCAACCTTCTTAATGTCCCCGTTTAGCGCATGTTAACTTAATCATGTCAACCAACATAGCTAGGTTCACAACATTGGCATTCTTGTCTACCTTACTGCTAGATTGCTTGTTCAACCCTCCAACTTCTTTCTACTACTTACTAGATTTTTCCCAGTGTCCTTCCTAACTCTATTTGGTCTAATGTCATAAGGTATGACATCAGCTTTGTCAATTCAGGGAGTTCGTTAGTATAAAGAGCACGACCTAACCCTACTATTGCACAATTTTAGAATTACCATTCTAACTTTTGCATTTTATTCCTTAGGTAATAGTACTCAATCACCAAGGCTTTGAACTTATCTTAAGTCATTTGCATCAATTGAACTTATCCTGTTTGGACTTATCTTAACTAAGCTTGAACTTGGGTGTTCCACCTGGTTAGTGCCTTGCCCCGTAGTGAACACGTGGCATACCTGATTCATCAAATCCATGAAGACAGCTGGTGCGTTAGTCAACCCGAATGGCATGACCAAGAACTCATAGTGTTCATATCGAGTTCTAAATAATATTTTCAGAATGTCATCTTTACGAACTCTCAATTGATGATAGCCCGATCGAAGATCGATCTTTGAGGAGTACATTGATCTCTGTAACTGATCGAAGAGATCTTCGATCTTGGGAAGGGGGTATCGGTTCTTAACAGTCAAATTGTTTAATACCCGATATTTTGTCAAGTACAGAGTGTTATCCATGATTTGAGTATCAATATATGGTTATTAACGAAGAGTTAATTAACCGGAGTTTGTACAAAGGAAACGATTGAAAAGGAATTCACTTGATCAAGGAGCGATCAAAGGAATCTATGTACAATAATCTAAAATCCGATGAAGTAGTATTATTAGAGTATGTCGCGTCTCTTGTCTAATGATGTCGTATTAGCTGGCGTTTTTGTCTTTCAAGACTCAATCCAACAAGTTGTGAATAAGGGTGCATATAGCAAATGTGACATTGACAGACGTATGGAATAAAAGTTGGGTTAACAACATAAGTCCTTAAGAGAGTTTCTTATAAAGCCCTTATTAATCCAAAATATAAGTCAATCAAAATAATGATAGGGTGTGATTATCGAGGGTCTTCTCAAAGTACTAATATGTGATATAATGCCCACAGTGTTCTTAAATGAGTATACCATAGATAGTTTGTAGGACAGGCTATGTACTCATAACCAATAATGCACTTAAAGTATTCAATCAGTTCCTTAGTTACTGAAATGCTAAGTGTAGGAATGTCTCTTAGAAGATAAAATTGATGTCATGATTGGAAATATCATGAAGGCTCTAAGTAGGACAGGACTTAAGTAATAGCAAGTGTTAGTAATGTTTTGTTACCCTTAACAAGGAGTTACTAGAATTATGATCCTAGCACCCTAGGGTATAGAATAGAAAACTTGTAATACTCATGATCGTTACTTCTCCCACGTCCACGTCCTCTTCCAGACATTCTTTAAATTACCAATATCAAAAGCTATCAGTCGTATGAAAGTAGACCTTTTGTCTTGAAATGAAAAGGAAGAGAAATTCAAGGATTTAAAGAAATAGACAAGCTAGAGAATCAGTCCGAATCCGTGGGATTAACACAAATGTCATGGTTTGAATTTCGTCCAAATTTAAGGTAAAGGTGAGCATTCCTACAAGTAGAACTGATAGATAGTTAGTGGCTATGTTCTATGAAGACCGAGACTTTCTTGCTCAAGGTGTAGGAATGATGACTTATACTGACTACAATGTTACCACCTGACCAGATTCACCGGACTTAGCATGCACGACAAATTACAATTACGTGTGCACCCGTAATGGTAATTTGCTTTGCATGATCACCCCGGTTCCTCCTATCAGGCTAACATATCTTGTCAAGTACAGTGGTCATCAAGGATAGAAGTACCAAGTATGTATGTATTATATCGGGGTGATTAATCAAAGTATACTAAAGGATCAGTATAGTTTGGGAATCATTGACACGCCAAGGTAATTTGACCCATTTGCCTTAGAGACCTGTGTATTGACCATAGTTTATCACTCATCCCAGAAATCCCCAGGTAAGCATACCAGGTCTCGCAATGAGATTTATGCGATATGCTTGCCTTAGCCCGAGGGCCTTTTGCCAGGAAATCCAGAATACAGGTGTCTATGTGTCACACAAATCATTAAGAACATTTAGGCGATGTCTAATGCACACAAACTCTCTCGTGACTCACAGCAACTCGGAGCCACAATCCCGGTAGCCATATGCTCACAGGGATATGTTAAAGCAAAAGTTCTCAGGCAACCTATTTAGTAGGCATAGCTTAGTAGTCTATGCGTGTGTAACTAATGCAAATCCAGCTATAGTCTAAAATGCAATGCAGATGAGATGCAAGGTTCATTTTAGTTCGCTATAACTAATGCTCTGATACCAATCTGTCACACCCTCAAAATCCGCTAACGGGTTTTTTCGTCAGGCGTGTGACACAACCAGGATCTCGGATAAGCATCAGTTACACCAAACGACTCGATAATTACAAATCATATAAGTTGTTTAATTTTAATGAAACAAACCAAATATATTTAAGTTGTGCGGAAGCGAAAACAGGAAAACATTTAACAATAGTTTTGGAACACGCAAACACGCATCCAATCCAATTTATGTAAAGTAAATGCTAATTAAATCTTGAAAACAGTTTGAGATGAATGCGGAATGACATGCAGTGGATGCTGTGCTCCTAGACGTGCCACATCAATGTCCTGAGAGAAAACATGCAAAAATCTCAGTACAGACTGGTGAGTTCACAGGTTTATCAGAAAACAGTAATTATCAGTAATAAAAATCCCCGGATTGTGTAATCCGATAAAAATGTAATACCCGGATATGTAATCCGTCAAGTATGAAATTCCCGGATTATGTAATCCGTCAAGTATGTAATTCCCGGATTATGAAATCCGTCAAGTATGAAAATCCCGGATTATGTAATCCGTCAAGTATGTGATGCCCGGATTATGTAATCCGTCAAGTATAATGAAATCCCCGGATTTATTAATCCGATAAATATAATGAAATCCCCGGATTTATTAATCCGATAAGTATAATGAAATCCCCGGATTTATTAATCCGATAAGTATAATGAAATCCCCGGATTTATTAATCCGATAAGTATAATGAAATTCCCGATTGTTAATCCGATAAGTATAATGAAATTCCTGGATTTATTAATCCGTCAAGTATAGTGAAATTCCCGGATTTTGTAATTAAAGCATATAATGGGTAGCTAGTCCATAATGATCACTATGTGTATGAAGTCGCGACCGAGCTGACATGTAATCAACTAATAAAGTAGGCCCGATTGTGCATCACACACCACAACCTTTAACAGGATAACTGTAACCCGTTTGCGAACATTGTGCTAGCGCGACTAGCCCGGGTGGGGTATGTCAATCCCAGTAGATCTACTAACAATCACCTCGCTATTTGCATATTAACGGTCCGAAGGGCAAAGTATAACACCATAGTATCAAGTATATGCAGTATTATAAAACCCAATGTAATGTAACGTTTATGAAAACACATGTTTCTCTCCCCCAAAAAGAGTATAAAGTAAAAGTGGGGCTGTAAACTCACCTTGAATTGATGTAATGAAATGA
>CM044004.1:17405083-17517583 GCA_024085815.1 Flaveria linearis | reverse complement strand
AGCATTTACAGCTGGTATATAAGATTTTGTTACCCTTTTTGTATCAGTAAATGCATCAGGCAATTGATTTGCAATTTCTTGTAGATGTACTATCTTTTGAACCTCTGTTTCACATTGTTTTGTTCTAGGATCTAGATATAACAATGAAGGTACACACCATGAAACATCATTTTCTTTACTTTTATTTTCTCCCCCTAATGTAGGGAAAATTGTCTCATCAAAATGACAATCAGCAAAACGTGCTGTAAAAACATCACCTGTTAAAGGTTCTAGATATCTTATGATAGAAGCGCTTTCATATCCAACATATATTCCCAACCTTCTTTGAGGTCCTATTTTGGTGCGTTGTGGTGGTACAATAGGAACATATACTGCACAACCAAAAACTCTAAGATGGGAAATATTTGGCTCTTGACCAGAGACAAGTTGTATGGGGGAGTACTTGTGATTTGCACTTGGCCTTATACGAATTAATGATCCAGCATGCAAAATTGCATGACCCCAAATAGACACAGGGAGTTTTGTTCTCATTATTAATGGTCTAGCTATTAGCTGGAGACGTTTAATTAATGATTCCGCTAAACCGTTTTGTGTATGTACATAGGCAACTGCGTGTTCAACAACAATTCCAACAGACATGCAATAATCATTAAAAGCATGTGATGTGAATTCTCCCGCATTATCAAGCCTTACTCTTTTAATTGTATAATCAGGAAAATGTGCTCGTAATTTAATAATTTGAGCCAAAAATTTTGCAAAGGCTACATTACGAGTTGATAATAAACATACATGAGACCATCTGCTGGATGCGTCTATTAGGACCATAAAATATCTAAACGGTCCACACGGTGGATGAATTGGTCCACATATATCACCTTGAATTCTTTCAAGGAATATTGGTGTTTCCTTTTTGATTTTTAGTGGTGAAGGCCTTGTAATTAATTTTCCAAGAGAACATGATGTACACAGTTGCATTTTATTTGCTTGGGGAATCCTTTGATTTTTTAATGGATGTCCATGTGTACTTTCAATGATTCTTTTCATCATTGTAGATCCGGGATGGCCTAATCTATCATGCCATATGTTTAACATACCAGGATCACAATATTTCTCTTTTACTGTCATATGTGCTTGAGGCACATTTATATATGTATAATGCAATCCAGAATGAAGCATTGACAATTTTTCCAATATGTGATTTTCCTTCACAATATATAGATATTTCTTGTTACCAACAGTTCTTGACTGGGTATCATATCCATTTTGATATATATTTTTGAAACTTAATAAGTTTCTTGTTGATTTTGGGGAAAATAGAGCATTCTCTATTAAAATCTTTGTACCGTTAGGTAATTCTATATTTGCTTTTCCCACACCTTCAATCAAGTCCATAGGACCTGATATTGTATCAATATTTCCCTTTGTCGGTTTCAATTCATAAAAATATTTTCGATATTTAAGAATAGTATGTGTAGCACCACTATCTGCTATACATAAATCTCCATTACTTGTTCGGTCTTGTGCTCCATTGGAATTCATTTTAATCTTCAATTATAAGAAAAATAATAATAATAAGCACATATAATATACATTTTAAACAAAATATGTTACATGAAAAGAAAGAAATATATTACAAACATAATTAAACATAATTATAAAAGAAATTATTATTATTCAAAAGCATTTAAATTTCTCCATCATTGAAAAAATCCGAGTGGTGTAGTTCCATGTTGACATCATCAATTTT
Organism: Flaveria linearis; assembly: GCA_024085815.1. Classification (NCBI taxonomy): domain Eukaryota; kingdom Viridiplantae; phylum Streptophyta; class Magnoliopsida; order Asterales; family Asteraceae; genus Flaveria; species Flaveria linearis. The sequence continues at coordinate 17,515,836 of CM044004.1, read as the reverse complement.
ATCTACATGGTTCACTTCTTTCTCTTTTAGAGATGCTTGATATAATTGACATAGATGTGAAGGTGTGCGACAAAGTTTCGCCCAGTGGTTATTACTTCCACATCTATAACACGAACTATCATTAGTTTGAGATGTTCCAGCTTCATTTGTGAACTTATTTTGCTGGTTAAACTTGTTACTTTGTGGTGCGTTCGGCCACGACCACCACCACGACCTCGTCCACGGCCTCTATAATAATTGTTGGTCGACTTGAACAAGTTGTTATGACCACTAAAATGGTTTTTATTATAATAACCACGACCACGGCCGCGGCCACGGCCTCGACCACGAACTTGGCCTTGTTCCCATTTTTCAAAATTATTAGCAACATTTGCTTCTGGTATTGCTAGCGATCCTGTGGGACGAGTTTCATGGTTTTTCATAAGCAGCTCATTATGCTTTTCTGCTACGAGGAGATATGCATTGAGATCCGAGTATTTATAAAACTTCAACAAACGATATTGTTGAGCCAAATTAATATTTGAAGCATGAAAAGTGGAATAAGTTTTCTCCAACTTTTCCTCCTCGGTAACAAGATGCCCACAAAATTCTAGTTTTGAGCATATTCTATACAAAGCAGATGTGTAATCATTTACTTTTTTAAAATCTTGGAACCTCAAATTGTTCCATTCATATTTGGCAGTAGGAAGTAAAACTTCCTTTTGATTATCAAATCTATTTTTTAGATCCTTCCATAACCCACATGGATCATCATAATTAAAGTATTCATGCTGCAATAATTCATCAATGTGTTTATGGATAAACACATCAGCTTTAGCCCGTCTTCTTCCGAACATTGATTATTATCATTTATTTCTTCTAATACACCAAGTGATTTTAGGTGTCTCTTGATATTTGCTGACCAAGACATATAATTTTCCCCAAAAATATCGAGAGGCATAAATTCAAGTTTTGATAGATTCGACATTTTTCTAAACAAAAAAATAGATATTAGAATTAATTTAGCATTATATATATAAACCTTTTAATAAATGTTAGTAATCGTTAGATTAGATATATGTTAGATGACATAAAAGTAAAAATTAGAAGCGTAAATAAATGTTAGTTAACAGAATAATAAAAGTTAGGAGCATAAATAAATAAACGTTAGTTGACAGAATAATAAAAGTTAGAAGCGTAAATAAATGTTAGATTAGGAGCATAAATAAATGTTAGACATGTTAGTAGTCCCAACTGTTATATTTATTAGTAGTCCCAAAAATTATAATTTCTTCATAGTAAGGGGTACCCTGCACTTATTTATCATCATAGTATTTATATATTCAATTATATATATTTATGAAAATCTTATATTGATTGTTATGACAACTTCTTCTTTATTGATATTCTTGGTTGAGCATCTCGTGCTGATAACGTGTTATAATAATAATAACAATAATTGAGTTGATGAAGATGAAGAAGAAAGATAAAGAGGAAAGATGAAGAAGAAAGATGAAGAAGATATATCGGTCTTCACCAGCTCGCATGCATATATATATACACATTGATCAAAAAAAACAAAAGAGGTGGGACCATATGTTTGCCATTATAACATATATATATATATATATATATATATATATATATATATATATATATATATATATATATATATATAGGATCAGGATCATTACAGAACCATTTTTTATTTTCAGAACCAAAAAAACCATTGACTTACATAAATGTAAATTATAAACCATTGGTTTACATAGATGTAAGTTAAACCTGATAATTTTTAGTTGTTTTTTTATAGTTTATTGTTCAAGTCTGATATACACATATGTAAAACAGGTCAAGTATTATCAGACTTAATATACATTTATGTAAATCAATGGTTCTGTAGTTCTGAAAATAAAAAGTGGTTCTGTAATGATCCTACCCTATATATATATATATATATATATATATATATATATATATATATATATATATATATATATATATATATATATATATATATATATATATATATATATATATATATATATATATATATATATATATGTGTGTATATATATATATATATATATATATATATATATATATATATATATATATATATATATATATATATAAAAGATGTAAGATATTATTATAATTAAATTTCTCACACCTAACCTGGTTTGAAATAATATGTGAATATATAATGCATTCATCTCCAAGAAGTTAAGACACAAACTCCATTCATTTCTCACTTCTCCATCAATCTATTTGTACTTCATTCATATGGCCTGTTCATCAAACCCTCCTGACGCTTCACTGAAAAAACAAGAAATTGAGTATCTATATGCATCAAATACTAATGTATCCAACTTTGTTTCCGTGAAGCTTTCAGGTGATGGCAATTACCATCTTTGGAAAAAGCAAATGCTTTGCCTCATGAAGGCTCATGATATGTGTAGCCTTGTAGATGACAGTAAAAAAAACATGAACAAATACGACAGTCTTCTTGTTGAAAAGTACGAAAGTCTTCTCCAAGGTTGGATATATGGATCAGTTAGCGAACAAGTACTTCGTATTGTTGTCAATGATAATTCGGCTAGAGATGTTTGGAGGACACTGGAATCGTGCTTTGATGGTTCTACACAAGGTACCATTTCACTCGAACCCTTTGCATTTTAAACAACTACGCTTGGAATTGAATAATGTCCCTCACCTCTTAAGTGATGTGGCTGGGTTTAAATCGTATAGACATACATTGTGCTATATATATATCTCATATCTTGGGTTAGGCAGTGGAGTCACTCAAATAAGAATCATTTCCACCTTTAAACGTGTGTTAAATGATTTTGATATACTAGGAGAGAGGTGTGAATGAGTGAAATCACTCTAGTGATCACTCTCTCCTTTCTTGAGATCAGATCATTGTTGTGAATTTCTCGCTCACCCACAAGTCCGTTTTTTCCTTTTTTTTTCATGAAAATAGAGTTCATTTGCAAACAATGATAAATTTAAAAAACTATTGACTTAAATTTAAGCCTTTGATTTGGTCAACCTAAATTAAGTGAATACATTTATATTAATAAAATAGAATAAAATAAAAATAGAACGATAGATCTTAAACAAATCAAATGTTTAGATTTAGTTTAAAAGTTTTTTCTCAATTTTCCTAGGTTTGCAATGAACCTTATCCTTCTTTAAAACTAACTGAAACAAAATACGAGAAATCGAAATCCCCTGGTTTTGTGATATTAGAAATCCTTGGTAAACTTAATCGCTCAAAAATGCGGAAAATCATATTCTATAGGTCATAAAAAGCTATATTGCATATAAGCTTCGAAAAGCACAAGTGAAAACACCCATATCAACCGATATTATTAATCAAGAGATCTGCTTCATATAATAAAAGATGACACACCAAAATATAAAGGAAAATAGCAACCCAAATACTAATTCAATAAAACAAACTAGATAATCTAGTGCTTAACGTTTCTTCACTTTAGACCACTAAATTGCTCTGTTTCTAGTGCCTTCGTGAGTACATGTGCAAGCTGCTCTTGAGGATAGCATGGATTTCCATTAGTTTATTATTATTGTTGTTGTTATGATTGTGATTATAAGCTTCATCGCAACATTATCATCATCTATTGTTCTTAGAATGTGTGTATGTATGTATACATGGCTGTGTAGCGGATACATGAATTTATATATATAAAGTCAGTTTTTAAAAAATCTAATTTCATAAAAAGGAACATAAAAATTTCTTGGTCGATTCGAGCGGGTTAGGTTGAGCGCATAAATGTGTTGGGTTAATCATGGTTTGTTCACGGGTCATTGTTTGGTAGATTACGGGTCACGGGTCGGTAATTTGTTTGATTGTTTTACATGTTTTATTAGAGTTTAATTAGTCAAAGTCATAGGCTTATTAATTAGTTTGTGGAGTCAAATATTGGGTAGCAACAGTCCGATTTATTTGTTTTCAGTTGGTCCAAGTCGCATGAGTTTGTTTTTATATATATTTTTGTTTTAGTTGAATGCAACATACTTCCAGGATCCTTTTTCTTCAAGTTCACCATTTTCATACGTGAGTTTAGGTATCTTTGAGTGTGTGTTTAAAGGGATCTGAACCAACAAAGTGTATGATACAAAACATTGCAAAAAGCATGTTGTTACAAATAGTAAAGTAGTGATAACTTTAGTAAACTATATATCAACGTACAATCAATATGTTTTATTGTTTCTATAATTCTTTTGGCAAGATCACTTGCCCAATTCAGGTTACGAAGAAGATAAGTTTGAGAGTACTATAAAGTTATGTATGTATTGATTATACTATTGGTTGTGGTATATATATAAAAACAACAGCTAAATTAATCTAGTGATAAATTTTAAATATATTCATATTTTTCTTCAAATAACTCTTTGGTATCTCTACTCTTAAATTTGTTGCAAGTTTTGTGGTCTTTGTAAAAAAATTTGATGAAAATACATACATCTCTATATACCTACGAAAATTTACTGTATTCCCGTGATTTCGATGTCAACTACATAGTTCTGCCCATGTGCGTAGTTATTTAATAAATTTCTATATGCAGATTTAGCCCCAGCGCAGGCAGACACAAAAACAAAAATTAAAGACAAAAACGTGGTTTTAGGAGAAACAGCTACTAACAATGAAGGCATGAAACCTGCAGAGTTAGAAGCAAAGGGCAAAAAGGCTACTCAAGTCGAAACAAAAGGTAATGACAACATCATGTTACCTTGAACCAAGATGGGACTAACAACGTTAGTTACCAATAGATATTAATTTGTTGGTGTTTAAACTCCTTTGGGTGGTATGGTATTACCAACCGATTCGGTGTTCGTTACATTGTCCTCGTTAGTTTTACTGAAGTTTTAAAACCGTACGCATGCATGCAGATTCAGCTCCAACAGAAGCTGATAAGAATATAGAGACCAAAGCTGAAAACACAGAAACAACACCACAATACAAAGATGGAACTTATGTATGGAATAGAGAATCTTTAGTCAAGCGGTTGCGGAGACATATTGCGTATGAAGAGTGGGACAATATATACGACTTACTAATAAATAATAGAGATGCGATAACAGAAAAATTCAATAGTGATGGCAATACGACACTTCACATAGCGGTTGGAATAAGTCGTAACGATTTCATCAAAAGGATATTATGGCAGATAGATTATGACTTGACTGAGCTTAAAAATAAGGATGGAAGCACAGTCCTTCACATTGCTGCCATTGTTGGCAACACAAAAGCATCAGAGCTCTTGGTTTCCTATGACAAACGACTGAAAGAAAAATTGTTGTCGAATACTCCTGATAAGAAAGGCCAAACTCCATCGGTGCTATTGGTTGACAATGACAAAAAATTGAAAATCAAAAGTTTGTTACATACTCCTGACAATAAAGGCCAAACACCATTGGATAAAGCTTACGAAAATATGCATCTTGATACCATTGTATATTTACTGGACGCCACCGAAGTTCACGTAAAGCGAGTGGCCATTGTTGAGGGAACAGGCAACATAAAGTCTTCTCTTCTCCCTACTGTCGAAAGAGGCGTCGAGCTTCTTGCGAATGCCATCTCTGCAAAGCAATACGGTCAGTAATAGAATTGGTAATTTGGTTTACGGTTTTAAAAATTCCGAATTGCATTAAACAGAATAACTAGAATTGATTTTACTTACATCTGATCTAGTGGTAAGCCACTTGAAAGGTTTTAATGAGATTCACGTTCAAACATTTTCGGGTGAACTTATTTGATAGCCTAAACACCATAAAAATTTTCTTAATGATTGCATTTTTACGTCTGTACATATCTACAAGTTTTGTTCTTAATCATTATTAAACTAGTTTAGAAAGTTATGTACTACATTCATTTAATAAAATTATTAAACAAAAAGTTAATAATTAGAGTTAAATATGAAAATAAATATTTTCCTCTAAAAGATTAAAACTATCAATTTATCTTCAAAAATTTCACGAGTTGTTCAAATTCCAATCTAAAAGTTTCATTATTTGTTTTAACTTTATCCAAATAATAAAACTTTTGATGTGAAATTGAACAACATATGAAACTTTTAAACGTAAATTGATTTTTTTTAATATTTTGAAGGAAAGTGATTATTTTAGTCAAACCTTAACGATCATAATTGAAATTTTTTTTTATAATTGAAATTAGCTCTAATATTAATATTCATAAATTATAAAATAATTTTTAAGATAGAATGTGATAGAAATTACGTATAATTGAGTATCTTAAGTAAGAAAATAATATTTTATATTAAAAAACTTCGTATTTCAAAAAATTGTTTTTAAAGAAGTTACGCTGTTTTAATAAAAAGAAACATGATTCTAATTTATTATAACTTTAATTTTATAATTTAAAAAAGTATAAATAACATTATTAACGTTTTATATTATCACTAATTGGTTAATTTATTATGCTTTTGATATGTGGTAATATTATTCGCATTTTATTTTGATTTATTAGAGAAGTTTATACTGGACGTGTTTTGTCTATGGAGTTTGAAACTATTTTTTATACTGGACGTGTTTTGTCTATGGAGTTTGAAACTATTTTTTTCTTTCTAATAATTACTTCAAAATTTTAGTTCTTGATAAAATGACTAATTTACCCTACTATTGAAAAATAAATAAGTATTAACCCTTTTATTTGATGAAAATTATGAGAATAAATTACACAAATGGTACCGTAGTTTTTTGCAAATTGTGGATCAATAAACTTACTCTTTTTTTGGATTTCAATTTTAATCTCATTGTTTGCTTTCATATATGATCCCTCAACTTAGCGGAGGTTAGTTTAGGACGTTAGAAAGCTCATGTGAGGAGCACATATAGGTTTTTCTACCCTTTTACCTTTATTCTTAAGTAAAATCATAAAAAACTCAAACATATAAAAACCCTAAATAGTCTCCCATTAAATCTCTTATCTATCGACTTTGCGAAGCCCCAACCATCTTCTTCTTTGGATCGTCTTGATTCATTATAATTAGGGTTTAAATAAATCTTCTTCTTTGTTTCATCCTAATTCATCTTATTCACTAATCATCTTCTTCTTTGAATCCTTTTTTATTCTTATTCAATTAAATTAATAAAGCTATTACTTGAGGGTTGATGCTTTTGTTGATCCTAATTTTACCAACACCAGGAAAAAATAAATGGATTTGATGTGGGCTAGACATGAGAGAGGCAGAAGTACTCATCTATCCTTGAGCAGGGATGAGAGGAGACACTCATGGTACTCACTGAACCCATGTCTTCATCATCATAGAATTCTTGGTTGGGAATTGGTTGGTTTAGATCAAAAGGCTGGGGATGGTAAATGTGCTCTGAAGGTTATTCACTGGAGCTTTAAGACTCTAAGTGAAGGCTTAAGGCTGTGGGGGTTGTGAGCTCATCAGGCAATGTATAAGGAACCTCACCACTGATCATTGGTGAAATGGAAATGGTTTGCTCCTCAGGGGAAGTGGAAGATCCTGTGTCCACTTCCTCCTACAAGGGTGGTGATGTAGGGGCCTGCATAAGTTAAGTAGCTTGTACAGGGGTTCATTTGGATCTTCTTTCGAAGGTGATGGTTATTTGTGGCTGTGTGGGTTGTTGTGAAGTAAAGGGTGTTGGTTCAACACTAGCTGGTGCTGCTAGGTTATCACCCTGAGCAATGAGTTCTAACATTTTTGGTACAAAGATTGTTTCTACCCCTGAGAAGCCCACAGTAGGCTTTCTCATAGTTTTATAGTTGTCGGGATTCGTCTGTCCTAATTTTAGAAAATTACTTGTTCCCCTCAATTGTGAGCCCAGTTCACAGTTAAGAATGTGTTGGACATATCTTGGGAACATGTAATATTCTAAGGAGTCCAAGTTTGCAAGTAAATTAGTATATACAAATTATGAATACCTGAACTTGACCCCCTGAACCATCCCATGGACTATAAAGGAAAGATGTTCAGGAATCTGGTCCCATCTTCTATGATTGTTAGATAAGCTGTAAATGACTACATAGAGGAGGTACTTTCATTGAGAGGAGACTTTCTCTTTCCTGAAGGTTCTGACTGAGAAGTCACCTTCATAGCCCATCTATCTAAAGGACTGGTTGACAGTAGATTTGGGAAAAGACAAATCACCTTTTGCATCATCCAGCCAAAGATGAGTGTCTATGAAGGCTGGAGTGATGAAGATTGTCCTCTTCTACATAGTGGCAGATAGTGTCTTCTTCCCATCTATGGTTACCTCTTGGTAGGTCCTACAGAATTCCAATAGCTGATCCTCATAGAGTGGAATATTATGGTGAGGGAGGTGAAGTAGTTTGATAGAGTGAGAAAGCGGCAACCTCTGAGAAACCTGGATCTTTCTTAGAGTTTAACAAAGCAACTTGATTATGTTTCCTGTAAAGGTGCATGGAGAAATCGGGTTGGTTTCTGCGGTCAAATTTGGCCATATGAGGTAGCTTTATTGTGAAGAAAAATAAGAACAAGGTCGGTTTTTGGGAGAATTTAGGTTAGATAATTTGGAGATGAAGAAGATAGTAAAAGAGAGGGAACCTTTGAGTGTATATATATGAAATATATTTGACACAAAGTTAATACAAAAGGACAAACTTTAAAATCCAAAGTTGGTCCCATCTCTGAAAAAGATGCCCAAAAAGGTAGTTTTCTTGGAAGTCGAAAATCTTCCAAAGATATTATGTCTTCGAAAGTTTTATTAAAAACTTCTGAAGGCAGTTTTGACTTCGGAAGATATTCCTGAGCTTTATAGAAATTTGCTTCAGAAGAAAAATACTTGGAGTATTTCTCTTCTAAGACATTTTTGGCTTTGGTAAACTTGAAAGTTTTATTCTTAAGGGAATAAATCTTCCGAAACTTAATTGCTTTCAAAAGAAAATTATTCTTCAAACACATATAAGTAGTTAAAAGCATAATTTTGCTTCAAAAGATAAATCAAAATTTCTTCTGAACAAAAATTTCTTATAAGTAATTATTTGATTTGAAGACTTAATATTCTTCCGAAGACAATATTAATGTCTTCTAAAAGAAAATATGTTTAGAATTTCTAGAATTCTAAGGAATGTCATTTAAAAAAAATGTCTTCCATAGTAAACTGGGCTTATGTGGGTGATAGTTTAAACAACTTAGGACACATATGTTTTAGAAATAGTCTTGAATTAAGTTTTAAGAAAATCTAATCAAAGTTAATTATCTTAATAGTTGATACAAGATATTTAAATCTCTATTTATCAAAAGCCTTTGTGAACATATTAGCATATTGTTCATTTGTGTTAACTTTGACTAGTTTTATCAGTCCCTTTTTAAAATTATCTCTAATCAGATGATACATGATGTTGATGTGTTTTGTCCTTGAGTGCTGCACAGGATTCTCTATAATAAAAATAGCACTGTTGTCTATAAGGATTGGAGTCTCCTTAAAGTTGAATCCATAGTCCAGCATTTGATTCTGAATCCAAAGCACTTAAGCACAATAGCTAGGAGCAGCAATGTATTCAGCTTCAGCAGTTGATGCTGACACATAGGATTGTTTCTTGCATTACCATGAGACTATCCTTCCACCAAGGAATTAACATCCCCAGATATATACTTTACAGTCATGTTGCACCCATCATAGTCAATACCTGTATAAGCATACAGATTGAAGTTAGAATTCTTTGGATACCAAAGGCCTAAGTTAGGAGCACCTTTGAGATATCTAAGAATCCTTTTGACAGCAATCAGGTGTGACATCTTGGGGTTGGCTTGATCTCTTGTATAAATGCATGTAGCAAAAATGATATTAGGCCTGCTGGCTGTGAGTACACAAGAGACTCAATCATAGCCCTATTAAGATGTTCATCTACACACTTCCCTTCAAGATCAGGTCCAGGAGAGTGGTTTCTGGCTATGGGTGTCTTTGCAACCTTACATTCAGTCATGTTAAATCTTGTAAGTATGTCTTGTACATACTTTGACTAACTTATAAAGATGCCATAGTCAACTTGCTTCACTTGAATTCCTAGAAAGAAATTGAGTTCCCTCGTGGCACTCATTTCAAATCTATTCTTCATCAGCTTCTCAAAGTCTTTGCAGAGTTTTGGATTAGTTAACCTAAAGATAATTTCATCCATATACACTTGAACCAGCATGAAGTCATTCCATGTTCCTTTGATGAAGAGAAGTCCTATCTATAGCACCCCTCTTGTAGCCATGCTAATAGAGATACTGAGATAGTGTCTCAAACCACTTCTTTGGAGCTTGGTGCAACCCATAGAGAGCTTTATCAAGCTTACAGACATAATCAGGATGATCTGGGTATGCAAAGCTACATGGTTGATTAACATACACCTCGTCATCAATCACCCCATATAAGAAAGCACACTTGATATCAAGTTGGTAGACCTTAAAATCCTTAGATGTTCCAAAAGCCAGGAATATCCTAACAGCTTCAAGTCATGCCATATAAGCAAAGACATTTGTGTAGTCATATCCCTTTTCTTGCGTGTATCCTTGAACAACTAGTCTTACTTTATTCTTTATGACAACTCTTCTATCATCCTTCTTGTTCCTAAAAGCCCATTTGGTTTCTGTGATAGTCTTACCTTGAGGAAGAGGACATAGATTCCAAACCAATCGTCTTTTGAATTGAAGCAGCTCCTCTTGTATTGCTTCAACCTAACTTCCATCCTTCAAAGCCTCATAAACTTTCTTTGACTCTATCTAGGACAAGAAACAAGAGTATAGACAAACATTTCTATCATGCATTTGTCCTCTTGTTCTTACCCCTTTGTCAACATCTTCAATGATGTTTGTGGTAGGGTGTGACTTGTGGATCCTGAGTTAAGGTATTACAACAAGTTCCCCGCGGTTCCCCGTGGGGCGTGTACGTCAAGAAATCATAGTAGTTGATCGACCATTATATGATTTACTAAAACAACATTGTAATAATTTTAAAAATTACATAATTGTTTTCAGAGTTAAATTGCGAAAGCAATTGAACTAATGTAAATGTTTTCAAAACTCAAAAAATATAGAAATAAATGTCCCAAACAGTATGAATGGCCCTAAATATGAAGTGGCCCAAGCTAGCTTAACTTGATGCAAATGTCAAATACCTAAGAAAACATGCATGAAAATTATGTCTAACATAAAGTTGGTGAGTTCATAGGTTTTAAAGCAATAGTAAATAGTGTAATGGACCATAATTCTTTTTATGATTTGATTGTCGAACATATAATACTACAACATTATATAAGAACCGCAACCAAAGCTAGACTATAACTGTAATAGATTGCCCCTACCCGTGCCTACCATAAGCACAGGGGTGAACAGGCTAATAATGCACCCGTTTAGACCTCCAGTCAAGGTTAGGGTAAATAACCCGGGTAGGGGTAGTCAAACCCAATAGTACTATCCATAATTACCTCGCTTTGGGAAATAAACTAATTGTTCGATTACAGGGGACTTCATACGGTAAGTAAACAACTTATATAACATGTGAAATCATTGACAAGTAAATGTGTCCAAGAAAATAGTAATTTGCATGTAATCTCCCCCAAAAGGAAAATAAGTAAAAATGAGGTTGTGAAACTCACCTCAATTGCACACGTGAGTACTAGCAATATCCGTACGTATGATTGGTCTAGGAATCTCCTAAACAAAATCACAATATATTCATGAGGTCATGATTATTAACCCTAGATGGTCATGCACAACTCATCCACAAAGCTAGCTTTGAAAACGTCATTTGATTAGTTAGACACGTCGAGTCGTTAATGTTTTGTTTAGATTCTTGTCTCCATAGTTATCACCTAAAAGTATATAATGTATTGTATGGGTTTTATATTAAGTATAATGTCATTATACTTTCCATGTGCATGAGTTCCTTTATGCCAAATACCTCCAAAAGTTTACTTTATATAAATGTAGACATTTGACAGAAACATGAGGATTTCTAGGCCTGGTTGTCATCCCTTTTTCATGTTTCAAAGAATCTTTGTAAAATCTGATATTTTTACCACATCTAGTTCTATGTCTTAGGTCTCTAAAAATATATATCTTGTAATATATAACTAAGTTTAAGTGCCTCGAAATAGGTCATGAGGTAACAGATGTCAGTGCAGCATTTTTCTGTACATGTCCATGGATTTCATCTTTTGAGAGGTCAAACCCTACTTTTACAAATGGAGCCTATAGTAGTTTTAAACGTAACATCATAAAAAAAGTTACTAAAGAAATAAAAACTCTATTGATTACTTTAAGCATAACTTATGCCTCAATATTTCTGCCCTATCTAATCTGCCAAAAACTCAGATTCAACGCCCTAATCATATTTGTATGTTTTGGACGGGTTATACTTATCAAACAATTTCAAGGTTGGATGCGTTGAAAACTAGACATTCTAAGGTCAATGTTAGGCTCAAGAAACAGTGAATTTGAAAGTATTTAGGTCAAGTTATGTCTAAAACACAGAACATGAATCTGTCAGGATTTGTCTTACATGTTTTATACTTTTTAAGCTTTGCTAGAGCACTTTTGGATGAGTTTGTGAACATGGACACATCATGGTGATGTATAGAAGATTAAGAACAAGGTGCTAACCTTAAACAAGCAAGGAGAAAGAGTAAATGATCTTGAAATGCATAAAAGGCTTGATCCCTTGAACTAAAAATCAAGCAAGGAAAGGTGGAGAAGATGTTGTAGGATGCTAGAAATCTTCAAAAATCACTTGGTCTTCAACAATGGCACTTGAATCGCCCAATATTTATAGAAAATGATTTGAAAATGAAATGAAATGATGGTGATGAAGCCTTGGATGAAATTTTAAGGGAGAAAGAAGAGAATGGAAGTTGGTGAAATGTGTAGGTGAATTGTGGATGAGTTCTTGCTTTTAATATCCACCAATTCTTGTCATTTGTGCTCATGGTTAAATCACATCATGTTTATTGCATGAAGAAAGAAATGGTCATTTGTAGTAAGGTAACATAGTGTTTTTAACAATGGCAGAAAAAGTTACATAAAATTGGTATGATTCAACTTTTCCAAGTCAAAAAAGAAAGCACTTGTATGGAAAAGAGAATGGAAGAAAAGTGATGTGATGGGTGGGGTGGGGTGGGGTGGACGGTTTCAAGGGAGGGAAATGGGAGTCTTGTTTTATTTTGAGTAGTATTGGGTATTTAGGTGGTATTTATTGCACTTTAGGCATTTTTATACATTTTTTTAGTTTTACTTTTACAATATCTTAAAATACTATAAGAACTTATATAATATTAAATATTTTAATATTAATGATATATTAATGATACATCATGTATCTAGTATTCACGGGAAGATGATTCGTTTCTGGTACAATATCAATTTGCGCGATTAGGTTTATTTATAAATTTAAGATTTTCCAATGTATTTAATTTGGAATCTAAATACTTTAAAACACTAGAATATAAAATACTTTAAAACACTAGAATATAAAATACTTTAAAACACTTTAAAGTATTTATTAGTACATATATATTAATTATCACCAACGTTCGTGTGTACCGGTTGTACCGCGTGTAAAAATGGTAATTACGCCGAATCACCGATGCATGAAATGTTACGCATGAAATTTTGCATTGTATGAAATTTTGCATTGCATGAAATGACCTTAAATAGATAGAACTCGATTGAAACTCATGTAAAATATGTAAAATTATGACTAAGTTGGGCCGGGTATTGACCTGAAATTTGCCGGTTGTCACATACTCCTTATGTTAGAAAGAATTTTGTCCCGAAATTCAGTTTGTGTCTTTTGTAGTCTCTAGGGTTTCAAACATGTAAGGGTATTTGAGTTTCATTTGATCCTCGCATTCCTAGGTAAAGTTTGGTCCTCGTCTGGAATTCCACCGGACCTTCACTATGGGAATGCGGATTTGTTTCATCCTTTCCACCTCTGATCCATGATCTCATAGGTTTCTTAACAAAATGAAGTTGATCATCAATCTAAACCTCATCGAATGGTATAACTAGGGTTTCATCTGACAAGCACTTCTTTAGATTTGACACATGAAAAGTGTCATGAACACTACTAAGTTCTTGCGGTTTCTTGAGTTTATAAGCTACAGGACTAGTCCTTTCTAGGATTTCTAATGGTCCAATGTATCTAGGGTTTAGCTTACCAGGTTTATTAAAACGGATACTCCTTTCCAAGGTGAGACTTTAATTAAAACTTTATCTCCCACTTGGAATTCTAATGGTTTGCGGCTCACGTCGGTGTAGCTTTTCTGATGGTCACGCGCGACTTTGAGTCGGTTTTGAATCTGAATGATCTTTTCAGTTGTCTCGTGTATGATATCAGGACCAGTAAGTTGGCTATTGACTACCTCTTTCCAATACAATGGCGATCGATACTTCCTTTCATATAATGCTTCGAGTGGTGTAGCCTTGATACTAGTGTGATAACGATTATTATAAGAAAATTCAGCTAAAGGTAGATGAGTATGCCAATGATGTCTGAAGTCTATCACACAAGCTCTAAGCATATCTTCCATTTGGATAGTCCTTTCGCTCTGACCATTTGTTTGTAGATGGTATGCGGTACTCATGTCCAATCGTGTACCCAAGGCCTTTTGTAATGATTGCCAGAATGTAGAGGTGAATCGACTGTCTCGATCGGGGATGATGGAGATTAGTACACCATGTCTTGAGACAACCTCCTTGAGATAGATCCCGATCACCCTTTCTATTTTATCAGTTTCTTTAATACGTAGGAAATATGCAAACTTTGTTAATCAGTCCACAATTACCCAAATCGTATCACACCCGGTAGATTTCTTGGGTGGTTTTGTTATGAAGTCCATGGAAATCTGTTCCCATTTTCACTGTGAAATTTCTAGTTGGTGCAGTAGTACTGATGGCTTCTGATATTCTGTCTTAACCTTTGAACATGTGAGGCACTTGCTAACATGGGTGGCTATGGCAACTTTCATGTTAGGCCACCAGTATAATTCCTCCAGGTCCTGATACATCTTATCAGAGCCTGGGTGGATGGAGTATCTGAATTTGTGTGCCTCATTCATCATAAAATCCCTTAAGTTTCTAAAATTTGGTACCCGAATTGGTTTATGAAGTAGCGATGTAAGGCCCCGTTCCCGGGCACCTCACAGCTGGTCATCATCGCACTTAAAACACATCATTATATAGTCTTTACTAAAATCATGCAGCGGAAACTGTGAAATAACTTTTCATTTTACTATAAATGCTTTTGCAAGTTAATAAAATGTTAATCAACTACAAAATATATTATTGCATTACATCACAAAAGCATTATACAAAAGAATGCCATCCAAAAGAGCCGAGTAGCCTCCCCGTGCCATCCTCAGCAACCTTACCTGCCAACTGGAAACACATAAAAAGTCAGCGTTGCTGAGTGAGTTCTAGTTTTATAATAAAACATACTTTACTTTTATTTAAAAGTGTTTCTTTACTTTAATGCTATCACACATCATACGTACACATAGATAATATCATTATTATCTCCATCATTCGTTATCTTTTGCTTTTATATAGATCCTGTCCAACTTTACCCTCTTCACGGCACACAGCCATGATTACGAAGGTTGAGTGGCGAGGATCCCGTTTCATACTTTATCATTATACTCTTTCGTTCATTACTTTCATTCATTAATGCTTTAACATTCCTTCATTTATTGTACGTCTTTAACTTTCTTACTCTTTCATCTTTACTTCTTTTCTTTACATCACCCATAAACTTTACCTTTCTGTATCGTGGTACTGGACCTAGGCCTATCATAGACGTTCTATAACGGTGCATCGCACCTCCTTGCCGCAACACCTAAGGTAGAGTTTAGGTGTACCATTGCCACATGCAATATCCTTCTGTATCGTGGTACTGGACCTAGGCCTATTATAGACCTTCTATATCGGCGCACTGCACCCTCCTGGCCACAATACCTAGGATATGCAGCGATGGTTCTATACAATGGTTAATCCCAGTGTCAGGATTTTACCATCTTCGTAGCACACAGCCGCGATTACAGAGGTCACAAGACAAGGATTCCATTTCGAGTCTGTTGCAACAACAAGGTCGCTCACCTCCTTTATTTGCTTGCAAGCCTTTATTACTCTCATTTCTTATTAATGCATGCATTCATTCATCATGTTCCTCTTTCATTATCTTTCAATTTACGTTACATAATACTTTCGTTTCATTCATTAACATAACACGTAAAGCCACGGGAAAGATAAACATAGATCATAATAAGGAACATCAACAAACACTATAGCTTTACTATACAGGGCATCATCATACATACCTAACATACATCATGCATAAACATGCAACATCATCATTATCATGCCCTACATTATTTCTAAGCTCCCCACGGTCATCTTACGTGTACCTACGGGAACTTCCACGTCAAAACTTACATATGCACTTTCCCCTGAAAGTCAGTACTTTAACTATGTTCCTCCTCAGGTACAACAACTCTATTTGGGCATATGAGCACCCTTCAGTCGCATGGCCTCCATGCGACTAAACATCATGCGATTGGACCTATGCGGATGAGCACCTATGCGAATGAACACCCAATCGTGTGAATGGACTCTCAATCGTGCGAATGAACACCATGCGAATGGACCTTATGCGAATGGACCTCATGTGATTGCGCACCTATGCAACTGGGCTCTCAGTCGCATGACTCCCCATGCACTGGACCCCCAGTCGTGCTACAGAACATCAATCATGCGACTGAACCCCAATCGCCCTCCAGTCGGCCGTATGGCCTTCAGTCGGTCGCCCAACCCTAACTGGTGCAGAATGCAGTCCTCCCGATCCCAATCTGCCATTTTCGACCTCCAAGCTTATCCAAACCCATTCTAAGCCCAAATCAACCATCCTAAACCTTAGGAATGCATACTATGACACCATTCAAGCACACACAAGCCCGAAATCGCACTCCAAACGCACCACACGCAATCACACCCAAATGGGTCTAACACACACACATACAAAAACGGTTTACTATGTGTTCCAACCCCAAATCAGTTGAAAATAAGTAAAATAGGGGTGCTAGAACTCACACAAATGACCACAACGAGAAGAGCTTCGATTTGACTCGCTTCTCAACGGTTTTGCTCACTCGAACCAACCCGAACCAACTTTTCTTCCTCTTTTCTTCCTTTCTCTCTCTTCTCTTCTCTTGTTTGGCTGAGTTTACATAAGAGTGGGGAGGATGTGGCTGCCCTCCCCCTCTTAATCTCCCAATTTCACGAATTTTCTCCCGTTTTGGCAAGTTTGTTCCCCCAACTTTGGACTTTATTTCTTTTTCTTCTTTTGTCAGCTTTAAGGAAAATATCCGGGTGTTACAAGTTCACCCCCCTTATATAGGTTTCATTCCCGAAACCTGTTATTCCTTGAACAACCGTGGGTAATGCTGTCTCATTTCTTCTTCGATCCCCCATGTTGACTCGGATCCCTTCCTGTGCGTCCACTGTACACGCACAAGAGGAACCACTTTATTTCTCAGCCTCTTCTCTTTTCGCTCGATGATTGCCACTGGTTGCTCCACATAATTGAGTCGTTCGTCTACTTTGATATCCTCTAGTGAAACAATCATATCCTCATCCGTCAAAAACTTCCTTAGATGAGATACGTGGAATGTCGGGTGAATTCCACTCAACTCATCTGGTAACTCCAATCTATAGGCCACCTCTCCTACTCGAGCAATGATTCGGAAAGGGCCTATATACCTCGGGCTCAATCTTCCCTGCTTTCGGAAACGAATAATACCCTTCCAAGGTGAGACCTTCAACATAACCCGGTCACCCACCTGGAACTCAATCGGTCTGCGTCGTTTATCAGCATACGACTTTTGTCTATCTTTGGCTGCCTTCATGAAGGCCTTGATCCTTTCAAGCTTTTCAGTCGTAGCCTCGATCACCTCGACGCACCCTAACTCTTTATGACCAATATCACCCCAACAAACGGGTGTTCTGCATTTCCTACCGTATAGCATCTCATTAGGTGGCATACCAAAGCTGGCATGATAGCTGTTGTTGTATGAGAATTCAGCTAACGTAAGTGGTCATCCCAACTTCCCACAAAGTCAATCACACATGCCCGAAGCATGTCCTCTAATGTCTGAATGGTCCTTTCTGACTGACCATCAGTCTGTGGATGATAAGCCGTGCTGATATGTAATCTCGTCCCCATAGAGTCGTGGAATTTCTTCCAGAATTTGGATCTAAACCGGGTGTCACGATCGGACACAATAGACACCGGCACACCATGACAAGATACAATTTCCTTGATGAACAGATCAACAAACCTCTCAGATGAATATGTCTCTCGAATCGGTAGGAAGTGAGCACTCTTCGTCAAACGGTCAACTATCACCCATATAGCGTCATACCCTTTCGGAGTACGTGGCAGCTTCGTAATGAAATCCATGGTGATGTGCTCCCACTTCCATTCTGGTATATCCAAAGGTTGAATCTTTCCATACGGCTTTTGATGCTCGGCCTTTACTTGCAAACAAGTAAGGCACTTACTCACATACTCCACCACGTCACGCTTCATACCCGACCACCAATAATCTTTCTTCATGTCTTGGTACATCTTTGTAGCACCGGGACGAATAGAGTATCGAGTCTTATGAGCTTCATCCATAATCTTCAGCCGTAGATCCCCAAAACGTGGAATCCACATTCGTCCAAACCGGGTTCTAACACCAAATGTGTTTTCACCCAATTCCGCAACTAGACCTCTCATCCTTTCAGAGTTAAGATGATCTTTTTTCAATGCCTCATCTTGAAACTCTTTGACTTGCTTCATCACATCAAAGGTCATAATCAGCTGGTACGCCTTCACCCGAATTGGCTCGGACCTTTCCTTTCGGCTAAGGGCATCCGCCACCACGTTGGCTTTGCCCGGATGATAATGGATCTCACAATCATAATCCTTTATGAGCTCCAACCATCTCCTCTACCTCATGTTCAAGTCTTTCTGCTTGAAGAAATACTTCAAGCTCTTATGGTCAGTGAAAATGGTGCACTTTGTCCCGTAGAGATAGTGCCTCCATATCTTTAACGCAAAGACCACTTCTGCTAGCTCCAAATCATAAGTAGGATAGTTAACCTCATGAACCTTCAATTGTCGGGATGTGTAAGCTATAACTTTTCCTTTCTACATTAACACACAGCCTAACTCCGAGTAGGAAGCATCAGAATAAACCACCAGACCTTCACTTCCATCGGGTAATGACAATACAGGAGCTTGGGTCAACCTCGCCTTCAATTCCTCAAATGCCTTCTCCTGAGCTTGACCCCACACAAACTTTACATATTTCCGGGTCAACTTGATTAGTGGAGAAGCGATCTTGGAAAAGTCTTGGAGGAATCTCCTGTAGTAGCCCGCCAAACCTAAGAAACTGCGAATCTCGGATGGCGTCTTTGGAGACTTCCATTACATCACCGCTTCCACCTTAGCCGGATCCACCATAATCCCCTTCGGATTCACCACGTGACCCAAGAACTGAACTTCGCGCAACGAAAACACGCATTTGGAGAACTTGGCATACAACTTCTCCATTCTCAACATCTCCAACACCTCTCGAATATGACCAGCATGCTCTATCTCGCTCTTTGAATAAATCAGGATATTGTCAATAAACACAATCACTGATTTATCCAACATTGGCCGACACACTCGGTTCATTAAATCCATAAAAGCAGCTGGCACATTGGTCAGACCAAAGGTCATGACAAGAAACTCGTAGTGACCGTAGCGAGTGCGGAAAACTGTCTTAGGAACATCCTTCTCTTTCACCTTTAGCTGATGGTAGCTAGATCGAAGGTCGATCCTTGAAAACCAACTAGCACCTTGAAGCTGATCGAACAAATCATCAATCCTCGGTAATGGGTATCGATTCTTCACCGTCAACTTGTTCAGCTACCGGTAGTCTATACACATCCTCATGCTACCATCCTTCTTCTTAACGAATAAAACCGGAGCACCCCAAGGAGAGATACTCGGTCTTATGAACCCTTTATCAAGCAACTCTTACAACTGCGCCATCAACTCTTTCATCTCCGTCGGAGCCAACGATACTGTGCCTTGGCAATAGGTTGGGCAGCCGGTATCAGATCAATCTGAAACTCGATCTCTCGGTCAGGTGGCACTCCTGACAAGTCTTTGGGAAACACATCGGGAAAGTCACACAAAACTAAAACATCAGATAGTTGTGGTATTGGCGTTTCCACATCCTTTACATAGGCCAAGTAGACACTACATCCACGCCTCATACACTTTCCCGCCACCGCCATTGAGATTACTTTCGGGATCGTCATGACCCGATCCCCATAGACAGTTACCGAACTCCGTCAGGCGCTATCAAACGAATCATCTTCTTATGACACACTATATTCGCCTCGAAGTCCGCCAACCAATCCATCCCAAGTACCAAGTCGAAACCACCTAAGGTCATCACAAATGGTCTAACCGGAAATTTATGACCCTCTAATTCCACATCACAACCCTCTATTATCTCTGAAATCCTGGTAGACTTACCTATGGCAGTTTCTACATCAAATGGCGCATCAACACGTTTACTACTAACAGGCAGTTTAGCACAGAGAGCAGCAGAAATAAAACTTCTACTGGCACCCGAATCAAACAACACAGAAGCTAAAGTTTGGTTCACCAGAAACGTACCGGACACAACATCAGGGTCCGTCCTAGCCTCCTCCTGTGTCATGGTGAATGACCTGGCACTCGCCCTCGGTCCTTCACCTCTCGTCTTCTTCACTACGGAACCCTCAGCCCATGGCTTCTTACAATCCTTAGTTACATGGCCCTCTACACCAGAGTTAAAGCATCGGATCACACGACAGTCCCTGGCTATATGCCCTGGCTTCCCACATCTGAATCACACGTTCAACCCCAGTCTGCATTCCCCACTATGCTCTCTCCCACACTTACCGTACTTTTTCATACCCGCACTCGACGTGACCACACGGTGGTCATCCACCCGTGCCCTCTTGTTACTCGTCAAGGCATTACCCCGACCAAACCTCTTCCCATTCCAGTTCCTATCACCGCCACCCTTCCTACTACCTTCAGCCACCACCACTACAGCCCTTTCATCATACAGTCTTCCCGCCAAGTCCACCGCCGACCTAAACGTGCTCGGTCGGGCAGCGATCATATGCCTGCGAATATCCGCCGGCAAACCTGAATATACCTCTTGATCTTTCGCGACAGAGGTGTTACCAGATCCGGCACCAGCCGTGCCATTTCGTTGAATTTGGTGGTGTACTGCTGATGCATCATCGTCCCCGCCTCCAAATGCATGAACTCCCTTTCAACTTTATCCATTTCTCGGTGAGGACAGAACTCCTCAATAACCAACTTCTTCAGTTCAGGCCATCTCATCCTCCCAATGGCCCTGCTACCCTCGGCCTGGACTATGTTGTCTCACCAGCATAAAACCGAGTCCACAAAAGAATGGGCAGCAAACTTCACCTTTTGGTCCTCCCGACACTCGCTGATATTCAGAACAGCTTCCATTTCCCTCACCCATCAGTGAGCAGCAGCAGCAGTGCTGTTTCCATCGAAAGTAAGGGGCTTACACCTTTGAAATGCCCCGTAGTTACAGCCTCGTGCTGACTCCTGCACAGGCTCCTCCTCCTCCTCATTATCGAAGGGAATCGTCTCAGTCTCCGGTTGCTCCCGTCCTCCCGAGGACCGGTTCCTCTCTTGTCTTTCCCCTTCCGGTACAGCCTTTATCACTTCGGTCACCACAGACGGTAAGATCGTCTACATGACCTGATACACCTCTTCAACCACCGCCTCTTTCACCGAGGCCCTCAAATTTGCACTCTCATCACCACCCTCCGGATGAGGGGTCTCGGGTCCCTCAGGAACCACCTTCTCAACTCTAGGTCTGCCTCTTTTAGGCCGCGATGCAACACCAAGTCCACCACGCGAGGCTTTGGATGATCTACCACCGGCCATCCTCTATCACACACTGAAGGATTCAAACACCAACACGGTCAGTCAAGGGAATAGCTCAGTTTATGTCAAGTATAGTAAGTCCCTAATTACAGTGGCCAGTTGTGATTAGCCACTTACTTTACTCTTCGTACCCGAGCATTACTTGTCCTGGCTACATAAGTATCTAAATCTACCAGCAATGCATAAACCACATAACATGCGCACATAATACCGGTTAACATTATGAAAGTACCTGATGGCACGTAGCTACTCAGACTGGCATTCCTTCCCTTTCCATCCCATTCTTAGTTTAAGGTTTATTTTAAAATTTTACCCGTTTCACTTAAACTTTGGCTCTGATACCAACTTGTAAGGCCCCGCTCCCGGGCACCTCGCAGCTAGTCATCATCACACTTAAAACACATCATTATATAGTCTTCACTAAAATCATGCAGCGGAAACTGTGAAATAACTTTTCATTTTGCTATAAATGCTTTTGCAAGTTAATACAACGTTAATCAACTACAAATATATTGTTGCATTTCATCACAAAAGCATTATACAAAATAATGCCATCCAAAAGAGCCGAGTAGCCGCCCCGTGCCATCCTAGCAACCTTACATGCCAACTGGAAACACATAAAAGTCAGCGTTGCTGAGTGAGTTCTAGTTTTATAATAAACATACTTTACTTTTATTTAGAAGTGTTCCTTTACTTTAATGCTATCACACATCATACGTACACATAGATAATATCATTATTATCTTCATCATTCGTTATCTTTTGCTTTTATATAGATCTTGTCCAACTTTACCCTCTTCACAGCACACAGCCATGATTACGAAGGTCGAGTGGTGAGGATCCCGTTTCATACTTTATCATTATACTCTTCCATTCATTACTTTCATTCGTTCATTCTTTAACTTTCCTTCATTCATTGTACGTCTTTAACTTTCTTACTCTTTCATCTTTACTTTTTTCTTTACATCACCCATAAACTTTACCTTTCTGTATCGTGTTACTGGACCTTGGCCTATCATAGACCTTCTATAACACCTCCTGGCCATAGAACCTAAGGTAGAGTTTAGGTGTACCATTGCCACATGTATATCTTTCTGTATTGTGGTACTGGATCTAGGCCTATTATAGACCTTCTATATCGGTGCACCGCACCCTCCTGGCCACAGTACCTAGGATATGCAGCGATGGTTCTATACAATTGTTAATCCCAGTGTCAGGATTTTACCCTCTTCGTAGCACACAACCACGATTACTGATGTCACAAGACAAGGATTCCATTTTGAGTCTGTTGCAATAACAAGGTCGCTCACCTCCTTTATTTGGTTGCAAGCCTTATTACTCTCATTCATTATTAATGCATGCATTCATTCATCATGTTCCTCTTTCATTATCTTTTACTTTACGTTACATAATACTTTCGTTTCATTCATTAACTTAACACATAAAGCCACGGGAAAGATAAACATACATCATAATAAGGAACATCAACATACACTATAGCTTTACTATACAGGGCATCATCATACATACCTAACATACATCATGCATAAACATGCAACATCATTATTATCATGCCCTACATTACATCTAAGCTCCCCACAGTCATCTTACGTGTACCTACGGGAACTTCCACGTCAAAAATTACATCTGCACTTTCCCCTGAAAGTCAGTACTTTAACTATGTTCCTCCTCGGGTACAACAACTCTATTTGGGCATATGAGCACCCTTCAGTCGCATGGCCTCCATGCGACTGAACATCATGTGATTGGACCTATGCGGATGAGCACCTATGCGAATGAATACCCAATCGTGCAAATGGACTCTCAATCATGCGAATGAACACTATGCGAATGGACCTTATGCAAATAGACCTCATGCGATTGAGCACCAATGCGATTGAGCTCTCAGTCGCATGACTCCCCATACGACTGGACCCCCAGTCATGCTACTGAACCTCAATCATGCGACTGAACCCCAATCGCCCTCTAGTCGGCCGTATGGCCTTCAGTCGGTCGCCCAGCCCTAACTGGTGCATAATGCAGTCCTCCCGAACCCAACCTGCCATTTTCGACCTCCAAGCTTATCCAAACCCATTCTAATCCTAAATCAACCATCCTAAACCTTAGGAATGCATACTATGACACAATTCAATCACACATAAGCCCGAAATCGCACTCCAAACGCACCACACGCAATCACACCCAAATGGGTCTAACACACACATACAAAAACGGTTTACTATGTGTTCCAGCCCAAAATCAGTTGAAAACGAGTAAAATAGGGGTCCTAGAACTCACACAAACAACCACAACGAGAAGGGCTTCGATTTGACTCGCTTCTTAATGGTTTTGCTCGCTCGAACCAACCCGAACCAACTTTTCTTCCTCTTTTCTTCCTTTCTCTCTTCTCTTCTCTTGTTTGGCTGAGTTTACACAAGAGTTTTCTCCCATTTTGGCAAGTTTGTTCCCCCGACTTTAGACTTTATTTCTTTTTCTTCTTTTGTCAGCTTCAAGGAAAATATCCAGGTGTTACACGCGAGCTCCATCAAACTTGTTCTCAAATTGTTTATCCATGTCATGAAGAGATTCTTCCTTCAAATTTTGTTCCTTTAGTGCTTCAGATTGAGCTTTGCAAAGTTGAGTAGTTAGAGTCTTGCAGATTGTCATTCCCAATGCTGCACTCGTAAGGTTTTGGTTCGTTCCTTCCTGCTGAAAGCGTCTGCTGCAACATTCGCCTTTCCAGGGTGATAGCGAATCTCACAATCATAGTCGTTCAGTAACTCAAGCCACCTACGTTGTCTTATGTTCAGTTCCTTTTGATCGAAGATGTGTTGACGACTTTTATGGTCAGTGAATATTATACAGTTGGTACCATACAAATAGTGTCGCCAAATCTGTAGTGCAAAAACGACAGCTCCTAATTCGAGGTCGTGAGTAGTGTAATTTTTCTCATGCACTTTCAATTATCGAGAAGCGTAAGCAATAACCCTGTCGTGTTGCATTAGGACATAGCCAAGTCCTTGTCGTGATGCGTCGTAGTATACCACAAACCATTGTTTCCCTTGGTAGGGATAGAATTGGTGCACAACATAGTTTTGCTTCAATAATTGAAATGACGCTTCCTGTTTATCATTCCAATCGGACTTCTTGTCTTTTGGGTTAAAGTCACCAATGGTTGGGCTATTTTAGAGAAATTTTCAATAAAGCACAGGTAATAACCTGTAAGACCTAGGAATTGTCGCAACTTGGTCAAAGTCTTTGGCGCTTCCCTGTTCTTAATGGCCTCTATCTTGGATGGGTCAACATGTATTCCCTTCTCGTTAACCACATGCCCAAGAAATTGCACTTCTTGGATCCAGAAGTCCCATTTTGAGAATTTTGTGACAATTTCCCGTTCTTGAGTAGTTCCAAGATTAACCTTAAATATTGTTCGCGCTCATCCTTGGTTCGTGAATATATCAAAATGTCATCAATGAAGACGATCATGAATTTATCCAAGTAGGGTTTGCACAATCTATTCATAATATCCATGAATACGACTGGTGCATTGGTTAACCCAAATGGCATGACCATGAACTCGTAGTGACCATAACAAGTTTGGAAAGCGTTCTTAGGGAAATCCTCCCCTTCGATTCATAATTGGTGATATCCTGAACATAAATCAATCTTCGAGTAATAGCTGAACCTTGAAGTTGATCGAAAAAGTCTTCGATTTGTGGAAGTGGATACCGATTCTTGATAGTAAGTTTGTTTAATTCTTGGTAGTCAATGCACAATCGGAATGATCCATCCTTCTTCTTGATAAACAAGACCGGAGCTCCCCAGGGTGAGAAACTCGACCTTATGAATCCTTTATCTAACAATTCTTGCAATTAAGTTAACAACTCCTGCATCTCTAATGGTGCTAGTCGGTATGGTGATCGTGCTACTAGAGCAGCTCCAGGTACCAATTCAATTCGAAATTCGACTTGTCTTTGGGTGCGAGTCCAGGCAAGTCCTCCAGAAAGACTTTCGGGTAGTCTCGCACGATAGGGTATGTCCTCGATTCCTTTCTCTATCATTTGCTTCTCTACCACGTGTGCTAAGAATGCACGATAGCCTTTTTGTATGTACTTCTGGGCCTTCATACACATAATGATCCTTATCATAGTACCGTACTTTTCTCCTTCGATCGATATTGTCTCTCCACTTGAAAGTAGAATGCGAACAATCCTCTCATGATACATGATTTCGGCTTGATTTTTTGATAATCAATCTACGCCATAATGATGTCGAAACTCCCAAGAGTTACGGGTAATAAATCTATATTGAATGAGTGATCCACCAAATTCAAAGTGCATCTTTGTATTATCTTGTTTGCTTTCATTAATTTACCATCAGTTAAACCTATCATATACTTACAAGCTAAATATGTCGGTATAATTCTATGTAATGACTAAAACCGCTAGTAACAAAACTCTTATCGACACCCATATCGAAGAAAATAGAAATCAGGATTCCAACTCACTTCTTAGGTGTGGTGCAAATGAAGCACAGCCACAAGGTGAGTCTAGTAGGGTTGCAATGAAGGTGGTGATAGTGTCAGCACGATACGATGGTGGATATCTGTAGCCACTAGCTCGGGAATAGTGGCCACGGGGGTGGGGTTAGCAAGCTCAGAAGTTAGATCATAAGAATCAGTATCAGGAATCTGGGGAGTAGGGCCAGTAGGCTAGAAGGCTGAATCAGTAGGCTGGGGAATAGGGTCAACCGGCTATGGAATAGAGTCAACAGAATGAGAAATAGACTCAGTAGGCTCCAGATTGGAATCCAATGGGTCGGTGTCGGTCGTTTGTGAGACAGAATCAGTGGTCTTAGAATCAAGGTCGACAACCTCAGTGCCGACTGACTGAGGGGTGAAATCAGTAGGATTAGGGAGGGTATCGACTGGCTCAGGGGCTGGGTAGCTGGTTGGGCATCGGTGACCGTATGGCTAGGTTCAAGTGGTGGCTCGATAAAAAGGTGTGACTCGGTCACTGAAATGGCCATCCACATCATCGGTCCAATGATGCATGTGACTCCTAGAATAGGCTCCTCCGGGAGACTAGCATGAATCTAGGGTGCAGGAATCCACCAATACGTTCCTGGGGAGGGGGAGGTAACCTAGAATATCGAGTTGTGGGTATGGCCTCAGTGGTGTCATAAATGAGGTCCATAGTGGGAGGGGATAGCAGTAGGAGGAGGTGCAGCAATGTCGGCCTCAATAGGGCTAGTAGGCTGGAGCACGACATCGAGCGTAGGGGTCGGGATGGCAGACGTAGATCCTGTGAACGAGGTCGGAGATTTCGGCTCATACTCTTCATCTGAGTCAAAAACGTTGATCGGCGTCGATGTAGACGACGTCTCTATGACAAGGAAACACATAAGTACAATTTAATATAAGTAAGGTTAATGCATAATGTACTAAGGTAGTGCAATGAGCTAAGGTTATAGTATAGGCTCACTAAATGCAACCTAATTCCCTATAACCAATGGCTCTGATACCAATCTGTTACGCCCCAACCATAGTGGTTCCCCGCGAGGCGTGAACGTCATGAAATCATAGTCATTGATCGACCACTATATGATTTAGTAAAACAACATTGTAATAAGTTTAAAAAATACATAATTGTTTTCAGAGTTAAAATTGCGGAAGCAAATGAACTAATGTAAATTGTTTTCAAAACTCGACAAATACAGAAATAAATGTCCCAAACAGCATGAATGGCCCTAAATGCGAAGTGGCCTAAGCTAGCTTAACTTGATGCAAATATTAAACACCTGAGAAAACATGCATGAAAATTATGTCAACGTAAAGTTGGTGAGTTCACAGGTTTTAAAGTAATAGTAAACAGTGTAATGGACCATAATTCTTTCTATGATTTGATTGTCGATCATACAATACTACCACATTATATAAGCACTGCAACCGAAGCTAGACTATAACTATAATAGATTGCCCCAACCCATGCCTACCATAAGCACAGAGGTGAACAAGCTAATAATGCACCCGTTTAGACCTCCAGTCAAGGTTAGGGTAAATAACCCGGGTGGGGGTAGTCAAACCTAATAGTACTATCCATGATTACCTCGCTTTGGTAAATAAACTAACGGTCCGATAATAGGGGACTTCATACAGTAAGTAAACAACTTATATAACATGTGAAATCATTGACAAGTAAATGTATCCAAGAAAATAGTAATTTGCATGTAATCTCCCTCAAAAGAAAAATAAGTAAAAATGGGGCCGTGAAACTCACCTCAACTACACACGTGAATACTAGCAATAGTCCATACGTATGATTGGTGTAGGAATCTCCAAAAGAAAATCACAATATATTCGTGAGATCATGATTACTAACCCTAGATGGTCATGCATAACTCATCCACAAAGTTAGCTTTGAAAACGTCATTTGATTAGTTAGACACGTCGAGTCGTTAATGCTTTGTTTTAATTCTTGTCTTCATAGTTATCTCCTAAAAGTATATATGTATTTCATGGGTTTTATATTAAGTATAATGTCATTATACTTTCCATGTGCATGAGTTCCTTTATACCAAATACCTCCAAAAGTTTACTTTATATAAATATAGACATTTGACAGAAACAGGAGGATTTCTAGGCCTGGTTGTCAACCCCTTTTCATGGTTCAAAGAATCTTTATAAAATCTGATATTTTTACCACATCTATTTCAATGTCTTAGGTCCCCAAAAATATATATCTTGTAATATATAACTAAGTTTAAGTGCCTCGAAATACGTCATGAGGTAACAGATTTCAGTGCAGCATTTTTCTGTACATGTCCATGGATTTCATCTTTTTGAGAGGTCAAACCCTACTTTTACAAATGGAGCCTATAAAACTTTTAAACGTAACATCATAAAAAAAGTTACTAAAGACAGAAAACTATATTTGATTACTTTAAGCATAACTTATGCCTCAATCTTTCTTCCCTATCTAATCTGCCAAAAACTCAGATTCAACACCCTAATCATATTTGTACGTTTTGGACGGGTTATTCTTATCAAACAATTTCAAGGTTGGATGAGTTAAAAACTAGACATTCTAAGGTTAATGTTAGGCTCAAGAAACAGTACATTTAAAAGTATTTAGGTCAAGTTATGGTGTCTAAAACATAGAACATGAATCTGTCAGGATTTGTCTTGCATGTTTTGTTACTTTTTAAGCTTTGCTAGAGCACCTTTGGATGAGTTTGTGAACATGGACACATCATGATGTATAGAAGATTAGGAACAAGGTGATAACCTTAAACAAGCAAGGAGAGGTAAAAAAATGATCTCGAAATGCATAAAAGTCTTGATCCCTTGAACTAAGAATCAAGCAAGGAAAGGTGGAGAAGATGTCGTAGGATGCTTGAAATCTCCAAAAATCACTTGGTCTTCAACAATATCACTTGAGTCACCCAAGATTTGTAGAAAATGATTTGAAAATAAAATGAAATGATGGTGATGAAGCCTTGGATGAAATTTTAAGGAAGAAAGAAGAGAATGGAAGTTGGTGAAATGTGTAGGTGAATTGTGGATGAGTTCTTGCTTTTAACATCCAAAAATTCTTATCATTTATCATGGTTAAATCACATCATGTTTATTCTATGAAGAAAGAAATAGTCATTTGCGGTAAGGCACATAGTGTTTTTAACAATGGTAGAAAAAGTTACATAAAATTGGTATGATTCAACTTTTCCAAGTCAAACAAGAAAGCACTTGGATGGAAAAGAAAATTTAAGAGTGAGGTGATGGGTGGGGTGGTGGATGGTTTCAAGGGAGGGAAATGGGGGTTTTGTTTTATTTTGAGTAGTATTGGATATTTAGGTGGTATTTGTTAAACTTTAGGTATTTTTATACATTTTTTTATTTTTACTTTTTAGAATATCTTAAAATATTATAAGAACTTATATAATATTAAATATTTCAATATTGATGATATATTAATGATACATCATGTATCTAGTATTCGCGTTAAGATGATTCGTTTCGGGTACAATATCAATTTGTGCGATTAGGTTTATTTATAAATTTAAGCTTTTCCAGTGTATTTAATTTGGAATCTAAAATACTAAATATTTATTAGTACATATATATTAATTATCACCAACGTTCATGTGTGCCGATTGTACCGCGTGTAAAAATGGTAATTACCCGAATCATCGATGCATGAAATGTTATGCATGAAATTTTGCAATACATGAAATGACCTTAAATAGATAGAAATCGATTGAAACTCATGTAAAATATGCAAAATTATGACTAAGTCGGGCCAGGTATTGAGCTGAAATTTGTCAGTTGTCACAACCCACCACATCAACACACTTATCAAGAGAAGCTTGATCCGGTGAGTATGTGACATCTTTGATGTTGTCTTTCATGGAGTGGTTATTATCATCAAAAACTTCTTGATCACTATCACCACTACCATTTCCTCCTATATTTGAAGCTCCTTCATTTGAGTTTTATGCCTCTGAGCTAGAATTTGTAGGCACCTCAGATGTGTCAACTGAGTTTGTCATGGTTGTGTTGATAGGAACTCCATCTGCAGGGTTAGTCACCCCTAAAGCTGAAGTAGTATTCATGCTTGGTCTTCTCAGCTCAAATCTTGGGTCAGGATCTGCTGTTGATAAGTTTATTGTAGATCCTAAAACATTCTCGTAAGACTTATTAAAACGGTTGGTAACTAAATCAAGATCAAATAGCCAATCAGGACCAAAACCTTTCACAATGGGAGTGTGCTCATTGAAGATCACATTGGTTGATTCTTCAACTACTCTAGTTCTGAGATTGTATACTCTATAATCCTTAGCTTGAGAAGAGTATCAAATAAGTGTCCATCATCTGATTTCTTAGCAAATTTGGCTACTTGATCTTTGGTATTCAAAATGGTGCAAGGACATCCAAATGATCTGAGGAAACCAATGAAAGGTCTTCTTTTATGCTACAACTCATAAGGAGTCTGACCATGAGTCTTAACTACTAAAACTCTGTTTTACATATAGCAACCAGTGTTGATCGCATCTGCCCAGAAGGTAATAGGCAGCTTAGAGTCAGACAACATGGTTCTTGCATCTAAAATAAGTGTCATGTTTCTCCTTTCAGCAACACCATTTTACTGAGGAGTCCTGGGAGCATTGTATTGTCTTGTAATATGTTTTTCATCACAAAATGTATCAAGGATTGGTTCTTGAGTTCAGTTCCTTGATCATATCTTATAGTCTTGACCTTGTGATCACATCGATTCTTAATTTTCAGAATGAAGTTCTTCAAGATCTCAGAAGACTCATCCTTAGTTCTAAGAAAGAAGACCCAAGTAAATCTTGTGAAGTAATATGTGATCGTATGAGGTCCTTCCTAGACTCATATACTGGTGGGGCCAAAGAGATCCATGTGTAATAAGTAAAGGGGAGTAGTGATGGAATTCCTTTACTTTGGTTTGTGAGACACATTGTGTTGCTTCCCCTTTAGGCTTGTAACACAGTGATCATCACTTGTAAACTCTTTCTTTGGCATTTCAGTTACTAAATCATTTTTAATCAATTTATTCATGTTCTTAAAGTTTACATGGCATATTCTTTTATGCCAAAGGAAAGACTCATTACTATTTGCTTTAGATAGAAAGCAAGAAACTTCTCCTGAAGGAGATGTTTCCTGCAAATCCATCTCATACATGTGTCTTTTCCTAATAGATGGGTGCGTAGGAAAGCAATACCCCGGTTGCAAAGAGAGGTTGCTACTGAGCGCTATCCTGGGAACAGGATTGGGAAAAGACACCCGATCGGCCCGACTTTACCAAATGCCCACCAATTACTATTTGCTTTAGATAGAAAGCAAGAAACTTCTCCTGATGGAGATGTTTCCTGTAAATCCATCTTATACATGTGCCTTTTCCTGGGGGCTCTGAGTAGGGTATGCTCTTGAGGAATGACCACCCTAAGCTTGAGAACAATGCATTCATGCTAAGCGAAGAGCATGTTATGTCTCTTATCACAAAACTAGGATACACTTTGTAAATTTTACATAAGCTCCTTAATAAAGTTTACCTTTTCAATGCTAAGCTTACCATTTATGACACTGTCCCTTCCAGTAATATAACCTCCTACATCTCCTCCAAAAGCAACTGGCCCTTCATCAATTTTCTTAAAGTTTTGAAGCAAAGATCCATTGCCTGTCATGTGCCTAGAACAGCCACTGTCAATGATCCATACATTCCTCTTAGCCTTTAGTTGTTCCTACACAACAAGAAGAAAGTTAGTTACATTTGGAAACCCAAGCCTCATTGGTCCAGGGCTTGTCAAAATAACTTAAGACAATGCAACAGTAATTGATCCTATGTCAAGACTTTAAGGATCATTTGCTGTTGTTGATGAAGAACTTCTAGCCACTTGGTCTTCCTTCATCTTCCGCACCATCTTTGAAAGATTAGACTTGATCTTAAATACTTTAAAATTTTTATAGACTAACCCTTCAGAATATCTTGCTTTCACTAGAGCAAGCTTCAGTGCTTCGGAAGCATTCCTTTCTTCCAAGACCAATTTATCTTTTGAAGGCAAGTTTTCACTTGTCTTCATTTCCATTTTGGAGATTCTAAAAGGAAGAGATTTTCCTTCCAAAGCTTTCTTTTTTTCCTCAGAAGTCTTCTCTTGGTTATATAGACAATACTTTTAGGATTGTAGATACAATACTTGGCAAGATGAGAAGTACTGCCATACATAATGCAATTAACTGGCCTTCTTCTGAGAGACTTGTTGTGAATTGAAGGCTGAGCTTGATCACTTTCCATCTACATCTTTATCTTCTTAGATATTACAACAATCTTCCTTGGGTGAGGCTGCTCTTGGATGTGGATGGTTCAGGCTATGTAGCAGTGGTACATAGATCAACCATCATTCCTTCACAAGGATGAGTTGGATATGAACATGAACTCTTGGTACTAGAGTTTAGAGTTGATTCCTCAGTTGTCACCACTTCAAACCCTATGGAAATAAAGACTTGTTTCTGCTTGAAGTTGAAGGTGGCCTTAATCTCTTAAGCCTTCTTTGATTTTCTTTTGCTTGCTCTGATCAAGTTCTTTCTCTTAGACTTTGTCATCCTTGGTTTCTTCCTCTCCTTAGGAGAATAATGACCCTTGCTAGGATGATCTTCTTCACTCATCTAAGATCTATCCTTCACTATCTCCTCTTTATCCTCTTTTTCAATAGGGTCTATGAAAGGAAGCTCATCTTGACAAGTTCCACACCTAGGAGATCTTACAGATAATAGAGTGTGTAGAGGAGCTATCTCACTAGATCCCAGTCCCTGATTGTTCTAATAACATATTTTTGCATGCAAGGATGAGGATATTATGTTCTTGAATGTCTCTTCTTCAAGAACACATTTCTCTGCCCTGGCTTTGCTGATCGTAAGCTCAGCCTGGCATTCAGTTTACTTAGTGATAAGATCTTTGATCGGAGTCCTATAGTTGGTATATTCATGCTTAAGTGTGGTTTCTCTAAATCTTCTATTTTAAGTTTGTAATTATTTTTAGCTCTTTTGAAATCAGCTTTTAAGATGTTTAAGGACTTAAGATCAGATCTCATCTTTAAGTTATAGGACCTATATATGTTAACTTTAGTAATGCATCTGGGGTACAAAGATATTCCATTACCTTGGCTTCTTCATGATCAGCCATCAGTGCTTGGTTTGGAGATGCATCTTCAGCCTAGAAACTCCAATCAAAGCCTCCTTCTTCAATAGTAACTGCAGCTTGTTGCTTGGGCTTCTCAGTGTGTTGACCTCCCTCAGTGTAGTTTGGTCCGAGTTGTGCTTGGCCACCATTTGTCCTTGGTGCCTTGCACTCCCTAACAAAGTGTCCCATCTGGTTACAGTTGTAACACTTAACTTTGCTTTTGTCTAGCCCAAACTTACCACTGGATACATTGCTAAGAAACTTCCTCCCTGTCCTCTTGTAGAATTTCTTGGCTCTATGAGTGAGAAGAGCTATTTATTGGACTATCTCTATGTATTCCATGTCATCTGGATTGATACAGTCCAAATCTTCAAGGGTGAAGAGAGAGTTGCTTGTGCTTTATCAGTAGACACAAGGCTTATGATAAGCTTGTCTTTTGGAATGGGCTTTCTAGGATGTAGCTCTCCCTTGGTGTCTCTGTGAATGTGATGAAAGAACCCTTTTATGAGTTTTCAAGGTAGCAGATAAGATGATATTGTGGTTCTCTGCAATCCCTTTCAACCACATGAAGGGCTTAACTCAACTGATTGTTGGAGTTACCAGATGGATTTTGCATGTTCAACTCCATCTGGTAGCCACTGATAATACCGTACAACTCAGTGAGAGTGAGTGTCTTGAGATTCTCAGTCCTTTTGGTGACCATACAATAGTGTATCTATTGTCTGGGAAGAGAGGACATGAACTTCTTTATAATGTCTCTATTGTTAAGAGTTACTCTAAAATCCATTAGACTATCCACCATCTCAAGATACATGAAGTATTTTTGAGTCATGGTTTCACCTGTCTTAAAGGTAAATTTTCAAACTGCTGCCTCAAGAGGTCCTTCTTGTTCTCCTATGCTTCAATGGACCCCTCATACAAGAGCTTCAGTGCATCCCATAGTTGTTTAACAGTCTTGCACTTCTTGAAGCCTCTGTATATGGAGTTGGGAAGAGCAGTTTAGAGGACGCTCATGGCTTTCTCATCTACATCTATCTTCCTCCAGTCTTCTTTAGAGTAGTCAGCCACTTCCTTCTGTATCATGGCACCTCCAGCAGCAGCTGAAGAGGTGCATGGTACATGAGGTCTAAAGACAACAGATCCCCACATCCTACTGTCTTGAGACTTGATGAAGCCTTCCATCCTTTGGCACCAAGTATCAAAATCATGTAGAGTGATCAGGGGAGACTTAGTTAGGGTACCAGTTTTCATATTTGCCTTTGCTATAGCTGCCATTTGAGATGTTAAGTGATTTGTGAAACTGAGAGGATTTAAGATGGTGAGATATTACAATCAAGATCCTGAAATGTTCTGATACAAATTGCAGGACCGGTTAAAGGTGGTCAATACAAATCAGTCTCATAATGGTGAGACGGTTAGAACACTTAATAGATCAAATAGGGAACCAGATTCATATAGAAGATACTAAGAACACAAGTAAGTAATGAGATAGAACAAAAGAACAAGAACAAGATAAGTATGGTTTTCAAGAAGGTTTTATATTGCTCTCAAGTTCTATTACAAGTGTTACAAAGCATAAGATAAAATACAAGAATCTGAGATACTTTATACTACATCCTACAGCCAGCTATACTTTGAAAGCCAGCTGGAAACACTAATCTAGACACAAGATTAATGTACAGTCAAAAGGCAGATTGTCTTTTGACTTGTAACTAAGACATGTCATAGCTCACATCCTAATATATTACAAAAGGATAAATGTACAAAGCAGAAAGTTATAGACTCTAAACCCTAAACTATAGTTGTAAAATCATGGACTTTTTCACCAGCTTATACAAGTTGGTGAGTCTTTAGAGTTGCAACGGAAGTGGGTCAGTATTATGCAAAAGTTGATCAGAGAAAGCATGACTTCTCTGTCTTCGGAAGAAATCAGTCTTCACTTCATTGGCTTCGGAAGAATTTGTCTTTGAAGATTCAAAATACTTCATCTTTGGCTTTGGAAGATGTGAACTTTGGCTTTGGAATATTTTACACTTGGAATATTTTTCTATGAAGAGTGTAAAACTTCCAAAGTAACTTCTACCTTGTACATCAGTGCATGCATGCTGGAAGCTCTTTGGTTGTTTTGGTTAAATCAGCCTTTCTAATATAACCTTACAGGCACTACTAGATCATCACTATCTATCTTATACAACTTTAATCCAGACTCTATTAGTGTCTTAGTTTCATTGCATCTTTCTAACCTTGTCATCTGCACTGTTTAATCCAGGCTCCATTAGTGTCTTAGTAGCAAAACCCGACTATTTAATCAAAATGCCTTTTTTAATTTGAGCAACCTTGATTCTAAAGTAATAACATATCAACCCCAGGTTTGTCATCTTAATTTTGCCCATATTTGAGCCTTAAAACAATCAACTTCACTTCATCACTCTCTACCACAAGTATATCATCTACATGTACTCCCATAATTAAGAATGATGCATTTTTTGCTTTTACATATACTTCTTGTTCATGTTGACACCTTTTATAGCCCAACTCATTTTAAGACTTCATCTAACCTTAGATACCAAGCCATTTATGCTTGTCTCAACCTATACAGAGCCTTAGAAAACTTTTACATTTTTGTGTATGATCCTATTACATATTTTTTTTATTTCACCATAAAGGGATCTTGCTTTCACATCCATAATACACCGTCCACCCAAGTTTAGTTGATAAATAAAGAATGAATCTAATTCCTTTAATCCTTGCAATTAGTGCTTAAAATGTCTTCAAAGTCAATTCCCAACCGCTATATATATCCTTTTGCAACTTGTCTACCTTTTTGCTCGGTAACATTTGCCATAGCATCTATTTCATTTTATACACACATTTCAATCTATTATATTACATTTTAATAGCCTATTTGTCAAGACCAAGTATTGTTTCACTCTATATCTTAAAGCTCCTCATTTATTGCTTTCCTCTAAACTATTTCATTACCAACTTCTTGATAAGACCTAGGTTCTTCTTATTGAACAAGAAGTAATTCAACGCCTTCATTCTCTTCGTGTCTTAGAGCAACATGAGTAACTCTTCATCTAACACGTAGTCATTTAATCTAGATGGCATACTTTGAATTCTATTGGATCTCTTCAATTCAGGTTGTTTAATAGTACTATGGCTTGTATCTTTACTACTTTAAACAACCTTTTACTAACATTTACGCACTACCACTTTCTTTAGTTTTAGCATCCCTAATGTCTTCTTGATGCTTCATAGATTGGTACAAAAATAATTGGTCATAACAAAGTCACTTCAACTACCAATATCATTGTATTTTTGGCTTTAGCATATTTTGACTAGTTCCACTGCTTGGCTTCTTCAAAATACACATTTCTACTAACAATAACTTTCCTCTTACTTAGAACATAAATCATGTGTTCCTTTATACCATCCTTTAGAGCAATACAACTACCCACTCCAGAAAATTTCATTTCTCCGACAATGGAATTTATCCTCTCAATCGATGGGAACATCTCGTCGATTATCCTCCTGACCTCCATGTGTTCAGGGCCTAGGTGTAAAATATTAGTCTTACAACCTAGAGGTTCTGCAATTTAAGAATTGCCTAATGTAAAAATAAACATATAAAAATTCTAGAATAAAGTTAACTGAGTAAACTGATTTATTAACATTCATTCAAAACCCCCACCATCTAGGTGTGTAACCATCCAAAAATTGTTGATTTATATAGTTCTAGTGACAAACTCAATCATAGCTAAGGTGTTATTTCCTACCAATGAATCCTTATATTAAAATTTAGACAACTTGTTGAATTTACTTTTACCTCATATTTGGATTGTACAAACATCAGCACCTCTATATATTCGATTGTACCATGGGTTTATAATCTAATTTTCTATCATGTTCAAAACTACTTGAAATTTACCAATTATCTTGGTAATCAAAGCCTAATACTATTCTAAACCCTAGCCAACACATATCATCTTCTTTAACCTTCGATGATATTTTCTTGTCTTCATCAACATCTAATATTTCCATCATGATGGAAGACAAAGGGGTAATGAAACATAACACCTATTAAAACACTCCACCTAGCCTACATGGTGACTTTAATCCAATGAAAAGTCTGAGTTCTTTATGGGATGAAGGTTTCATATTCATCTTGGGCTCATTGTTCTAGCTAAGTAAATGCTCGAGGCTACTAGGTGACAAACCACATCAACGTTACACCATAATAGACAAGGATAGTCTGGACTACTAGTTATAGTTGAGAATTGAAGCGATAGTCCTATAATGGATCTATAAGATGACGATGTTTTGATGATCTCCTAATATGTATATTACAATCAGAATAAACAACATTGAGGATTGGAAACCATCAAAACTATTTTGGTTAACAACAAGGTTACGAGAGTGGCGACTCTTAAACATGAGTTTAATAACTTAACCTTCTTGTGCAGCTTTTTATTCTTATTATAAATAACTAAAAAGAATTTGTACTTAATTAAAAACGATGGGTACTACCTGGTTAACGAACAAGGTTTGGTGTTGTAACTTGTTTGTGGATTACCAGCATAATAGGACCCAGTTCGAGCCTATATTAATCAAAGCCTTCCATCTTGGAAGACCGCATGTATTATG
Organism: Flaveria linearis; assembly: GCA_024085815.1. Taxonomy (NCBI): domain Eukaryota; kingdom Viridiplantae; phylum Streptophyta; class Magnoliopsida; order Asterales; family Asteraceae; genus Flaveria; species Flaveria linearis. The sequence goes on along the minus strand of CM044004.1, from coordinate 17,477,473 downwards.
TTTCTGTTTAAAATAAAAAATTTGTAGGGTCAGTCAAACTCAACCTTCCACAAATTAAGGTTCAATCATTCAATCAACCAACTCCATTCCGTGATATAAGGTCAATCACAGTTCTATTATAGAAGGAGCCATGATTATCTTTCCTTGTATTTTTACTATAAATGTTGTTCTTGTTATTTGTAGTAGAGTATCACAAACAATCAATACAAAAAATGCTTCTCTGGTTACCATTTCTTAACATGGTATCAGAGCGTGATCGATTCTAGGATCAGAAGGCTCATCAAAGAAGTTTCAAACTCAAACCAAACCAAAAGCAAAAAACCCAGAAAAATCAAAACCAGAAAAAAAAAGGAAAAAAAAGAAAAAAAAACCAAAACAAAACCAAAACCTCAGAAAACAAACCCTCTTTATCAAGGTGTCCGTTCGGTCTCTCGATTGAATCATACGTAACCAAGTTGGAGGAGAAGGTGATAAGAAGGACACGTACCTGAGGGTTCTGAACCAGCAGCCATCGTTGCCGCTCGTACCGCCACCGCAACCGGAAGGAGCAACCGATGTCCGTTTATCGTCTCCGCCAAGCCTTCACGACCTCGGAAAAACATCAAATACGACTACGAAGACGAATATACTGAAAACGATCGAGAATTGGAAGCTTTAAAGCAGCAGGAAGTTGGGGATCCAGATGTATATGCTTCCAATTCGGAGAAAATCAGCGGATCTGTTGTGTTAATGGCGCTGCAAAAAGCAAGTGCTCAGAAAACCTGGAAGAAGATAACGAAGAAGAAGAGCAAGAAAGTGGAGAAGGAAATAATTATAGAGAGAGAGAAAAAGGAGTTATCTTCAAAGTGGGTGGAAAAAATTTTATTAAAAAATTAATAGTATAAAAAAAATGGCTCAAGTATCATCTACAGGTACATTTCATCCTTTTCTAGTAGAAAGTTTCAGAAAGTGTAAGTTTGTCTCTGAACATGTTGGAGTGGCCAATATGGCTCAAATGTGCTATGAAAAACAAGATAAATCATGGATATTTGATAGCGGGGCAACCGACACCATGACATATGACACGTCAGACATCAGCTCCTTCTCTAAACCTAGAAAAAACCACATCCAAACGGCAAATCAAGGGATAATGGATGTAAAAGGAGGCGGAACTATAGAGATCTCACCAACTTTGAAGCTATCTAATTGTCTTTATGTTCCCTTGTTGTCACACAAGCTATTATCAATAAGTCATGTGACAAAAGAACTCAATTGTACGGTACTGATGCATCCCACTTTTTGTATCTTATAGGATATCAGGACGGGAGTGATCATTGGGCGTGGCACTGAGCGCCAAGGATTGTATTACGTGGACGAGGTGACTTAACAAGGTACTGTGATGCTTGCTCATGGAACTACAAGACGGGAAGCTTGGTTGTGGCATAGGCGTCTCGGACATCCGTCCACTAGTTATCTACACCTTCTATTTCCTAAACTTTTTCCTTCAAATAAACCAATAAATTGTGAAACTTGTGTGCTTGCTAAAAGCCATCGATCGACTTTCAAACCAAACAACACAAAAGTTGATTCACCTTTCTCATTGATTCACTCTGATGTATGGGGCCCGGCTCCTACTATTGGAGGACAAAACTTTAGGTATTTTCTACTCTTTGTGGATGATTGTACCTGTATGACTTGGATCTATTTTTTGAGGCATAAATCTGAAGTGTTCGAAAATTCTCTTGGTTTTATGCCATGATCCAAACACAATTCAAAAAATCCATCCAAATTTTACGATCAGATAATGGGAGTGAATTTGTGAATAATTCCATGAAACAATTTTTTCAAGAAAAAGGAATGATTCACCAAACTTCATGCACACATACCCCTGAACAAAACGGCGTTATTGAAAGAAAAAACCGTATCCTCCTAGAGATAACCCGAGCCCTATTAATTGAATCCCAAATTCCTAACTCATTCTGGCCTGAGGCTGTTGCCACAGCTACTTACCTCATTAATCGGCTACCAACCTTGCTCTTAAACTCAAAACTCCTCTTCAAACCTTGTCTGAGTTTACCAAAATCCCCCCAACTCTCACCCTAAAACCACGTGTCTTTGGTTGTTCTGTGTTTGTTCATATACCCAAAACTGAACGCGACAAGCTTCAACCTTGTGCAGAAAATGTGTCTTCCTAGGGTATGGAGTTAATCAAAAGGGGTATCGATGTTACAACCCAAATAGACGTCATATGTTTACTACCATGAATTATGACTTTCTTGAAACCCAATATTTTTATACTAAACACAGTGGTCAGGGGGAGAGAGATTATGACACACTGAGTTGGTTAAAATGGATGCCATCATCTGAAGAAGTTAATCACAGTACCCAAGACCAGTCACTCCAACCACCCACACAATCTGAGGACACCAATATCAGTGCTACCCAAGATGCTCCTCCCAACCTGATGTCTGAGGTAAATGATACTCAATCTTCTCACTCTTCTGACTCTCCTGATCACTCTTCTGACTCTCTGATCAATCTTCTCACTCTTCTGACTCTCCTGATCATATCAAGCCTGTAGAAAATATTGTTTCTTCTAATCATGAGACGACCATCGAGGAAATTGAGTCTTTGCAGGAACAATCAATACAAGAAGAAACATCGAGAAGATATGTTCTTCCACCAAGGTCAAATAGAGGGGTTCCTCCAAAGAGATATTCTCCTGAAAAGGAAGCCAGGAGTTCAAGATATCCTATGGCAAACATGGCCAAAGGAAATCTGTCAAATGAAGCCCGAACATTTAACTCCGCTTTGTACTCTGAAGACATCCCAACGACATTAGAAGAAGCCTTAGCCTCAAAAGTTTGGAAAGAAGCCATGGAAACCGAGATGAAAGCCTTAATGAAGAATGAAACTTGGGAGAGAAGCAAGCTTCCTACTGGAAAAAAGCCGGTAGGATGTCGATGGGTATTTTCCATCAAACACAAAGCTGATGGAACCATTGAAAGATATAAAGCAAGATTGGTTGCTAAGGGGTATACACAGACATACGGAATTGACTACTCGGAAACTTTCTCCCCTGTAGCCAAGCTTGATACAATCAGGGTCCTCCTCTCAATTGCAGCAAATAAAGGGTGGCCTCTACATCAATTTGATGTCAAGAATGCCTTCTTGCATGGAGAATTAAAAGAAGAAGTGTATATGGAAGCCCCACCAGGGTTCACAGGAAATTTCAAAATAGGAGAAGTTTGTCGATTAAAGAAATCTCTCTATGGGCTCAAACAGTCACCACGAGCCTGGTTCGGGAGGTTTACTGTTACCATGAAGAAGTATGGGTTCAAACAAAGCAATTCTGACCATACGTTGTTCTTAAAACAAAGGGGTGATCTTGTAACTTGTTTAATCATATATGTTGATGATATGATAATTACAGGAAATGACCACGAGGAGATGTCAAGATTAAAGAATAACTTGTTTACAGAATTTGAAATGAAAGATCTAGGGAGACTTAAGTATTTTCTGGGAATCGAGGTACTAAGATCTAAACAAGGAATCTTCATCAACCAAAGGAAATATGTTCTTGACCTCCTAGCAGAGACGGGTATGATAGATTGCAAACCAGCAGAAACTCCAATGATGATGAATCAGAAACTTTATATGGAGCTTAAAGCAGAGTTAGCAGACAAAGAGAGATACCAACGGTTAGTGGGAAAGTTAATATACCTCTCACACACCCGACCAGACATAGCATATGCTGTTGGAGTTGTGAGCCAGTTCATGCATCAACCTCAGACTACCCACATGGAAGCTGTTTTAGGGATCATTAGGTATCTCAAAGGAACAACAAGTCACGGAGTTCTGTTTAAACCTAACGGACACTTGGAAATTCAAGCATACACGGATGCTGACTGGGCAGGAGATAAAGGAAATCGAAGATCAACGTCAGGATATTTCACACTTGTCGGAGGAAATCTTTGACATGGAGAAGCAAAAAACAGAAGGTGGTTGCTCTCTCTAGTGCAGAAGCTGAATTCAGAGGAATAGCAAGGGGCTTGGCAGAAGTACTTTGGATACAAAAACTCTTAACTGAGATTGGTTTTCCTCCAATAAAAGCCAGCAAGATTATGTGTGACAATGAAGCTGCAATTCAGATATCAGAGAATCCTGTCCAACATGATCGTACAAAACATGTTGAAGTTGATCGACACTTCATCAAAGAAAAACTAGAAGGGGGAATCATCGAACTACCTTTTGTTGCATCAAAAGATCAGTTAGCCGACATACTGACTAAAGCAGTCAATGGAAAGATCTTCAGCCACTGTTTAAGTAAGTTGAGCATTGGAGATCCCACTACTCAACTTGAGGGGGAGTGTTGAAAATAATAATTTGTAGGGTCAGTCAAACTCAACCTTCCACAAATTAAGGTTCAATCATTCAATCAACCAACTCCATTGCGTGATATAAGGTCAATCACAGTTGTATTACAGAAGGAGCCATGATTATCTTTCCTTGTATTTTTACTATAAATGTTGTTCTTGTTATTTGTAGTAGAGTATCACAAACAATCAATACAAAAAATGCTTCTCAGGTTACCATTTCTTAACTGTTTCAACTTGAAAATAAAGGATAATTGGCTAAAGAACGCACTACCCCATCTACCACTGCCTTAGAAATTACCATAGTGAGTGCTTTTAGCATAAGTAAAGCAACAATATTATGGAAGACCTCAATTAGTTTTGTAACATGTTCTAATGTCGGTAACATCAGGAAGTGTGATCAAGGGCTAAGTACAACAGTCACTTTCAGTAGGAAAATAGGAAGACCTCAAATGGGTGATCAATAGGATAACCGAGCACTATTTATTGTTAAGGAGAATAATACATTATCCTTGCAATTTCTAGTGTTGTCTTCAACAAACTACATGATATGTGCTCTATGGATGAAGGCAATCTTCAAGATTCATGAGGTTTGGGGTGTTGTGGATTAGGAGTAGGTGTGGACGTCAAGAAGCACAACATGACCATCGTTCTTCTTTTCGACCGATACCCAAACAATAGATACTACTAGTTGACAATCCTACGACAACAAATGAGCCGTGGGATGCCATTTAAGCCCTACATTTAGGTGCCTACTGGATAAGAGAAGCAAGACTTCAAACCCTGACAACGGTCTAAAGATGATGTATTCAAGTTCAACAGATGACTGTTCTAGAAAGATAAATATTCAACCTCAAAATTTGCCTTTGGGATCTGAGATGGTAGAATCAAAGCTTGTTAAAAGGTTCCTCAACAGGTTACCTAGACTTTTCATACAAATGGTAGCCATAGTCGAGCAAGTAGTACACCTACATACTATTGGATTTGGAGATGTAGTGTGCCACCTCAAAGCCTACCAAGAAAGAATAAAGCACACGGATACTCAAACCGAGAGCGAAAGTAAATTACTATTCACCAAAGCAGGTGGAAACGAAAAGGAGAAAGTTCGCGTGTGAACATTATGGTTATGAGAGCTCAAACCGGAAAGAATTCGGATATAACCGATGTACAAGTCGGGGATCTAGGATAGGTCGAGGTGATGGTGAATGAGCTCCGCTAGGTAAAAGTCACATCATGTGTTACAAGTGCAATGGGCTCAAACATTATATGTGAGAATGTTCGTACTGGGAACAAAAGAAGGTCAGACTAACTTGACCCAAGACATTGATGACAGACCAACATTATTGTGTAATTGGTGTTACAAGATTAGAGGGTGATTGTTAAACTTATCATGTAATTATTCAATAGCTTGAGGGGTTAGTTTGTTTATTTGTTTTAAATTGAGTCCGAAGAAACAAAATTAGGTCGGCCAGTTCGTTTGAGTTAGATTAGAATTACTATTCATGTTTGAGTAGGATTAGAATTGTTAAGGGTGTATCATTATTAATAGGGTTAAGGCTTTCTTTTTCTAAAGTTAATAAAAGGTAGTCGTGTAATTTTCCACATAAAACTTTCTTCTGTTCTTGATTAGACAAGGGGCCTGATGCCCTGATCTGCATCTTTTCAGTTTTTCTAGAGTGAAACCTATTTATATCTGGATTACAAATGATCACCCAAATACATTTTCAGTCTCTTAAATATACATCCATTCAGATTTTGCATCAGCGTTAATGAGCAGAAATCCTGAATATGCTGTGTCCAATGATAACGTACTCATGGCTATTGCTAAAACCTTTCCGCGTGGGTTAGACAATTGGGAAACACTTATCCATCCAAGTAAGTTTCATGTCCTATAAGTTTTGTTTTTAATTTCCTTTTGCTTCTAAGAGATTTACGGGTTTTCTCTTTCAGGTTTTAACAATATACCTGAAATGATAGTGGAGACAACTAAATGGTTGTTTAATATATCCACATATATACAACCTATAGTTGTCCAACAGATGATGTGGCTTATGTATACCCATCGCTGGAAATGCAAGTTAGAAGATATTGTTGTCGCTGGCCTAGGGTTTATTTTGAGGGGTAAGCTAGTTATAATCAGATGCTGCTCTAGAACTACTTATATATTTGAGCTCAATAAGTCAACTGTGAACATATATCATTCTAATAAAATTATGTCTTGATGCAGTTCTAGTAGCGATGGTTTATTGTATTTATTGTTTAGTTCTCCTACTCCTATTGATGGCATATTTCACAGTATTTATGCTTTATTTCCTACCATGGAAGTTTGCAGCACGAGTAGGTATGACTACTACACCATGCTTATTCCTAATAGAAATATATTCTATGATATGATCCTTTTTAGCTGATATTTTCAATCTTGCAGTTCCATACATTAAGAATATCGAGCAGAAAAAGAAAGCATATGAGGGAGCAAAGAAGGTACTTGAATCAGTATGCTGGAATATCTTAGAGAAGCGCCCAAATAGCAGTCGTGATTTATACACACGACCATTTCTTGAGGCGGCATGTCAAGATGCTTATGAAGTTGTTGTTGAGATTTTAAGGAGATGGCCTGATGCAATCCGGTGCAAAGATAAAAGTGGTTATGACATCATTCAGTTAGCAACAATACATCGTTCAGATAAATCTACAACCTCATAGGAGAGCGTAGGAGTGTTTATGGAACAATTGAAGATTCTTGTAAGAACAATATGTTGCATTTGGCGGCAAGATTAGCGCCTTCAAATAAACTCAAACTTAAAACAGGTGCAGCATTGCAACTACAAAGAGAACTTCAATGGTACAAGGTACCCACGAAACAATTTATTATTTACCACAATCATAGAACTTTTATTTATCTTACTTTAATAGTAGCGTTATTGATTATTAAATTATACAGGAAGTGCAGAAGCTCGTGTTTCCGACATATGTTACTAAAGAGAACATCTTTATGGAAACACCAGCGATGATCTTCACAAAGGAACACGAGACTTTGGTGAAAGATGGAGAACAATGGATGAAAACCGTAGCAGAATCAAGCAGTATCACTGCAGCACTTATTACCACAATCGTGTTTGCAGCAGCCATTACAGTACCAGGTGGAAGCAATCAAGAGACGGGTGTCCCTTTGTTCGACAAACAAATTGCCTTCACTATTTTTGCAATATCAAATGCAATCTCATTATTCTTTTCCGCTACTGCACTATTGGTGTTTTTATCAATCCTCACTGCACGTTTTGCTGAGCAAGATTTTCTAGTCCGTTTGCCACGACGACTCATTATTGGTCTTTGCACGTTGTTGATCTCCACGACTGCCATGATGGTAGCCTTCAGTGCCACCTTGTACCTCGTCTTTTCACATCATAAACTTTGGGTGCTCGGTTCAATATGTGGACTAGCTTTCGTACCCATTTCATTTTTTTTTATTCTACAGTTCCCCCTTATGTTAGATCTATTCTCATCAACATACATATCCAAGTTTGGCAAAAGTAAAAACAGTACATTTAATCCGACTAATGAACGGTTCTTCTTTGGTAAGTGAAATCCGTCCGCGCGCATCTTGAATTATGTAGTTTACTCTATTTCTTACGTGTATGACAACTATATGCATGCTTATGCATTGTAAGATTTGAGCATTAAATCCTAGTTCTTTAATAGGATTATTGTAACTTGTTCTATGGTGCATTGGTGCGCCTTGATCAATTCAAACTCTTGAATTTGCAAATTGTGATATTTACTAACTTCTACTTTGAATGCATTTATTATTGTTGTCGCCATTATGGATTATAATCGTCTTGTTTTGAAGAAAACAACACAGGCCTTGTTAATAAAAAGTCATGTAACTATACTGCCATATACAAATGCCATATTCATTCTTATATCCATCTTCATGCCTACTTTCCATCTCCATCGTTGTTGAAACAATAAACTGATAGATAATAGAGCACAATACATCGTTGCATCATATGACATATTATAGGGTTTGGATTTAATCAGAAGAAAGCAAATTTAAAATTTTGAAGGTTCTTTTTCATCAACAGGCAAGACCAACATAGATTGATCAGCCTCTTATCGAAGTTGCATGAAAACCGTGCATGTTTTAGGTTTCAAGGAATCACAACGGAAGCTTTCGGCATCGACAAATGAACCACCTTGGATTGTGTTGTTATTGGGAGTTGTATATCGCTTTTTCGAATTTAAGCAACAGGAGACGAAAAGATATACGAAGTTTTTAAACATTTATAATATAACTTGCATCATGGATCTAATTTTGCAGGAAAACAAGTAACTTAAAGTAAACCAACCTTAGGATGTTTAGAACTACAACCTTTGTAGATTAGTGGCTGCTAAACCTTTGGTGTAGTGGATGAGAAAAAAAAATTTATTCAAAGATATCAACATCAAGCAACTAGCTAAAGTGAAGGCGTTAGCAAAAAACCTATGTCAAGTTAAAAACTAGTTGATGATAGAACTTTCCTATGAACTATCTAGTAATATGTTTTTATATCTTACAAGTATGGTCTAGGAACTATCTACTGTATGAATCACTTAGCTCATTAAATATGACACATGAGGGTTTATATCAAATCAAAAGAAAGCAAACCAAACTAGATATCCTATTCGTGAATTAGATATTATTGACTTAGACTATACATATTGAGGGCTCCAAACATGATGATATAGACGCAAGTGGAGCTCCAAATATTATTACAAGATAATTAAAAGGGACGCCAAACTCATATGGCTCCAAGCCTTTAACGGGAGCCAAACACAACATTTCCTATATTGTTTCATCAACATGGGCTTCAAACACTAGTTAACCACTACACTTTATTTAAAAGAGATTTAGTAAAATGATTTTATCTACGTGTTATTTAATTACAGTTTTACTAAACAACCAATAAGCATAGTCTTAAACTAGAACCTGAGGGAATTAGATTTTACATATTATTATAACATACTAATTAGTGAACTTACAAATATTTTTTCCTCTTACAACGTGTGTAGAAGATGTATTGAGTGATTGGGCGTTGTGAATTTATAGTAATGGTTTGTCTTGGTCATGAAGAGGATCAAGGGCAGCGATGATAGTATGTTGGTGTAGGCTGCGAGTGGTGGTGGTGAGAATGGTTGTGCTTTGCGGCTAACGACAAGCGGGTGGAGGAGACAAAAATGCCAAGGCCGGCGCTTTAGATATCTATTAAATTAGCAAGTTTTGACACACGTAATTTGAGTAAACTCAAGTTAACCATCTTATAATTTAAGTTTATCAAATTAACCCATATACAACGAGGATTTTACCCAAATTAACTAATTCTTTGAAGAGCCCATGTTGATTTGTCAAACGGCCTTCAATTTGCAAGCGTTTTCATCTTGATCATCTATCATTAGTTGTTGGATTGAATAAGCTATCATATTATAACTATTTATTGTGATACAACTAAATAGAGAACTTAATTATGCATATATGCTTTTATGCAACTGTCTCGTGTTTTGAGATGGATCAGAAGTTAATCCCAATCAACTTCTAATGAATGCAATATAGCTTTGGTGTTTTATCAATTTAACTATTACATTAAATCTAGTTTCTTAGTTTATTATATGATTCAAATCAGCTTTTTATATGATTCAAATCAGCCTTTCTATCCTAAATTATTGATAGATTAAAATGTATAACATAATATTTTTAACTGTGTGATAGCAAAAAATTATTATTAAGCAATCAATATGAAACAATAAAAATGAAAACTAAACCCACTGGGATGTGGGTGATGTCCTACAACTGCATTCAAACAAAATCAACATATGTATCTTGATTTTCATTTCTTCACTTTGTTCTGTTGATGACTCTGTGTGTCAATTCGATGAGTGCTCGTCTTGATCTTTGAACATCCTCGTCATCGTTCTCGGGAAACGAATCGACTGCTGCCGATGCCAGGTTGGCATGCTTTGCTGCCAGTTCCCTTGTTCTTTGTATTCCATGGCTTTTACCAAGATACTCAAGAGCCTGTATTACCCGAATCAATGAGGATGATTAGTGTTCATGGCATGTGGACACTCAAAATCAAACCTCACACCACTTGAAAACTGAAATATCAGACAAAACTAAAATTTCTTCTGGACCCAAAACTGCACTATACTGTTTTGAAACAGTGGATACGTCTCCAGCAAAAAAATGTTGCAAATACAGACATGTATGCACCTTAAATGAGTGTTGTTCAGAGGTTGGCAGGGTCAAACATGACACAAACCCAAAAATAGTTGTGTTCGAAACCTGAACACAGTGTCGTACACAGACACGAGTTTTCATGGTTTGACACTAACACGATCCCTTAAACCTGAATTTTTATTTTATATTATCTTTTTGCATACTAATGCTGTAAAGTAAGAAAACTTGGAACCAGAAAAATGAATGTACATAAAATGATTACATTTGAACCAATAAAACCTTATTGCTAATTATCATTTTCCTTTATATTTTCAACGTAAAAAGCCTAATCAGTTTATTTATGGCATAGAACACATTTTTTAAACATTTAATAAAAATAGCTAAACGGGTAAACCCACGACCCAGCCATGTCAGCCCAACAGGGCACATTTAGCTAAACGTCTCTGTGAGTTCTCAATCCCTACCCATTTACACTAAACCAGAACCTGCAAATTTCATGTAAGTTATATGTCGTCATGTCGTGTCAGAAATTCACATCTTAAATATACACCCTGGTCAAAATGGGTTTACTTCAGAACACGCAATTCTTATAGAATAGGTGAAAATGGGTCAGATTGTGTTAACCCTCCATATATAACTTATGAATGTAAGTGTTGTATTTCAACTTCTGTTTTTAGCTGAAAAACTTATTTGACCTGTTTGATATAGGTCACAAACCAAATTAACTCAACCACAAACAGATGGGATGGAATTATCACCTAAAACACACATACTGGGGTTTACCAAATCAGTTTAACGAAAACTTACAAGATCCACATTGGCAGGGTTGTCTAGCCCTCTGTCAACAACTGACCGTAATTCTGGGAACTCCTCCATTGCATATAATAGTGGAGCCGTCACAATTCCCTGCAATATTAGTTATCAGAAAGTTAAACACAAGCCATGTACATATAAAAACAATATGACAGAGAAGCAAGTGGATTACATGGCGAATGTCAGACAATGAGCCCTTCCCAAGAGATGATGATGTGCCTGTGAAATCTAGAACATCATCAATTAATTGGAATGCCAGACCCTGAAGGAAAGCAACAGAGCCAGTGTTACAATCTTATTGGTGAGCTTCGGTACATCCATTTATAATGAGACTGATTCAGGATACGTTGTATCTCTAACGCAACAAACAGGCATAAAACAGCTAATGGATATTGACTATGGAGGTAGGGCCGGCCCTTGCCTTTACTCGATTGTGGTTATGAAATGGTTCCATGATTACGTTTTCTTGTTGATTAAGTTCACCTAATTCTAGTATTATAAATACTGATTATCTGATAGAACCCAAAAAGTCAGCTTGATTAACTTCAAGTAAAAAGTACAGACAGAGCCCTGTTCGAGAAGGGTGATCTCCGATTACAAGGATTAGAAACCCTACTTTTGATAAACTAAACAAAGACAGCCACACACATCCTAAGAAGTAAACATAAATAGGAAGAATAGGGGCAATTAGGCTGCAGTTACTCCCTAAACATTAGCTAACCAGCACAGTTAGGCTGCAATTAGTTCCTAAACAATACCTAACCATTCTTCCGCTAACCCACTAGGCTGCTGCCCTTTAACCCGGTACCAAGGCCCACCAACCCACCTAATTAGGATCTGGGTTTGTATCAATGCATCCTCCCTGGACACTCCCTTTGCTGGGTCCCACATAATGATAAAAATTATAACCACATGTTTCACAAGTGCCAGTGCTGTGCTGCTTGGTAAGTTTCAGATGGTGCTAGATCAAACAAGAGTATCCTAGGACACAAATAAGGCAGATCAAAGCCATATCTCAGGAATTCATTGTGTTTCAGATGTGTATATGTGGAAGAAATCAACACGCTTTTATTTCCTTGACGCCTTGCAGCTAACGAGATCGGTGAGTCAATATCTTTACGCAACCCTCTTATTTCACTAATTTCCCCTCTCCTCTTCCGATCATGGCTGCCTTTTGCTGTTAATTTCTTTGCCGGTGCCCAAGCTTCAATTAAGGTGCCATCAATTTTGCCGGTGTGCATTCCGTCATCCATTTCATTGGTGCCCTCAATCCCATCACCGCTTATGTCGCTTTGATAAGTGATTCTGCCACCAACGCTGGATTTAAATGGCTGAAGAGGGTCATGCTCAGACCCCTGCAGTTCCTCAACCACTGTGTTTTTCAAATTATCCTTTGATTCTTCACTTTTACAACAATCTTTGTTCACTTGAACTTTGATTTCTTCAACATCGTCCCTCAAAGATGCAAGAATGACATCTAGTTTTGCTGCAATGGTTGCTAGTTGATCTGCCAAGTTCCAGGTTACAGGTGCCATTCGATTTCCCGGCAATGGAACCAAATGATAGAACCTAAAAAGTCAGCTTGATTAACTTCAAGTAAACAGTACAGACAGAGCCCTGTTCGAGAAGGGTGATCTCCGATTACAAGGATTAGAAACCCTACTTTTGATAAACTAAACAAAGACAGCCACACACATCCTAAGAAGTAAACATAAATAGGAAGAATAGGGGCAATTAGGCTGCAGTTACTCCCTAAACATTAGGCTGCAGTTACTCCCTAAACATTAGCTAACCAGCACAGTTAGGCTGCAATTAGTTCCTAAACAATAGCTAACCATTCTTCCACTAACCCACTAGGCTGCTGCCCCTTTAACCCGGTACCAAGGCCCACCAACCCACCTAATTAGGATCTGGGTTTGTATCATTATCGTACGTGCAATTCCTTGAGCACCTTAATAAAATATAAAACGTTGCTGCAGCCCATGGATGTGGCCACGTGGGTCACGCAGACCGAACCACGTTAAATCCTTGTGTATATTCTCTTTCAATTACTGTTTTGTGTGTGCGCGTGTGTCTGATACCTAAACAATGGGTTTTATTCAACATGTCATTATATATTAAAAAATATAATTTTAGTAATCAAATTTGACACGGCAATTGTCAATAGAAATAAAACAAATGGACTGAGAGTGCTTTAGATCCCCAACCCAGCCAGCACCAAAATATACCTATTTTAAACATTACCCAACTGGTACGACCGGGCAATCAAAAAATGACATTGCTGATTCTTACATACCAGATTTTTTCCATACTCATATGCCAACATAGCGACCTCTGCAGTTTGCCCGGTAAGAAGAGCAATAGATTTGCAGCTGTTGGATATTAAAGATGCAGTCTTGTAGTATGTCTTCTGTAAATAGTAGTCCATGCTGCAACAGAAAAAAACAAACCAACTAAAAAATTGCAAATCTACAAGCTCAGAGCCTCAGACACTAGCATTGTGAATTACTATTATTTAAGATATAGAAAAATTAAAACATGAATTTTTAGGCAACTATAAACAAACAAACAAACAAACAAACAAACCCAGTATATCCCACTCAAGAGCAGGGTCTGGGGGTAGGTGGTGGCGAGTCTTTCCTCTATATTGGTAGGTAGAGAGACTGCTTCCAAAGAGACCCCCGACTCGATAACAAAAGCCATAACGGTAGCAAGTCAGCGTATAAAATATCATAAAGCTCACAGCACACAGCATACAGTAATGAATCACCTAAAAGCATACGAAAATGAAAGAGCATACATCAGAGAAGCAGCAAGTTTCACCCATATAGGGCAGATGTGGACAACGTACACATCAGACCCCGCAACATGTCTTCATTAACCCTTCCTACCTACGGATCCCGCTAAAAGTCCTTAATTTTAATTCTACGCCTCCACTCACTCCTATCCTCGATCATATGTCTAAAAATATAATTTTTAGGCAACTATGTTTAAAAATATTATTCACACCAAAAAAAATAATAATAATAATAAAAATAAAAAATAAAAAATCCTTTAATGTTATTCTATGGACAGCTTTGCTCATCATCAAATTATTTGCTGATACAAATTAAAAAACTAAAAGAACAATAAAAAGGTTCTGCCATGCAGAATATATAAACAGAAAAGAAGTAAGCATACCTACTACGTTGTTCAGCTGAAGAGCTCATTTGCATTGTCTCCCCAGTAACAAGATGCTCAACTGCGGTAGCTATTAACGATACAACCTAAAACCAGCAATAGAATAGAAAAGAAACAGCAGTGAGGAATTGTGACGATGAAGTGAGAATAAAAGGACACGCACATGTATATACAAACACAAAAAAAACATATATAGAGAGAAACTGAAAAAGGGTGAAAGAGAGAGAGATGGATACCTCTGTGTTTTTCAAGGAGGCAAGTGTAATACAAGCTCTAGAAAGCAAGAAATCTCCAGCCAATACTGAGATCTGCATAACAAAAAAAAGTATTCTTTCAGGCCTAAGAATAGCAGTCTGGTTGAAACGCATCATGAATATACCATTCATACTGCTATCCCAAGTGCCAAGTGCCAAGTGGTTTTTGAGTCGGGGGCTCTTTGGAAGCGGTCTCTCTATCTCTCAAGATAGAGTAAAGACTCGCCACCACCTAGCTACCCCTCCCAGACCCTGCTTTTTAGTAGGATATACTGGGTATGTTTGTTTGTTTGTTTGTTTGTTTACTGTTATCACAATATAATTGATCTATATTGAGTTGGAAGAATAGACCTTGTGTGTTATTTTATCACAGTAAATATTAAGAGTGAATTGAGTGTCTTGAGAGAGTGAATAGCTCTCACAAAGTAGGTTGGCAGCACAAAGTAGGCTGGCAGCCTGGCAGCACAAAGTAGGCTGGCAGCCTGGCAGCACAAAGTAGGCTGGCAGCACAAAGTTAAGAGAGCCAACATACCTTGTTTCCTATCAATAATTTAAGGCTACTGGAAAAGAAAAGGCGAGCAAACATACCTTATTTCCCATCACAAAGTTAAGAGAGCCAATTCCACGTCTTGTATCTGCATCATCCAGTACATCATCATGGAGAAGGCTGGCAACCTGAGATGACAGAGTTATTTAATTTCTACAGCATTCATGTGTTTTAAGAATTTTGTGTTTCAACTTTATTAAAGACAAATCAAATTATATGACTAAGATAATTGACTGGATAGATGGAAACGCAAAAACAAATTTGAGTTAGAACCATAGCACCGTGCTTAAAGACCTATCCTGTTTGGTTCCAATAACTAATCTTCACCTAAATGACGCCTATTAATTATAATTCAACTATCCTATTCCAAACATGATAGATCAAAAAGCACCAGATAAAACAGATTTTAAAATAAGTTCTCTAAAACCTAGAATGTCAAGAACAAACTATCCTTAAAGTTTAATATATAGAGTCAAAGCTCTTGTAGCATTTGATCATTTATAGTTTTCCTTTTTCGTTAATCCTTTTTTTGTACAAATTTCACGCATTGACATGGTAAAATTGGATTTTAAAGCAGGCGGCATATGTCCAACAAAATGAAGAGAAACTTAACATGAATCATCTCGGTAATTTCAGCAATAGACTGTAGTCTCATGCGCAACTCTGTTGAAAACATATCGACAACCCCTTCTGAGGTGGGTTTAGAGATTTGATCATTTAAAGCTGTTGCCATTAACAATATAACCTGCAAAAATAAAAATTTCGTTGATATCTGAGCACAATAACATGATCACAAGCAAAAGCATAGCATATTAGCACGCAACTGTTTGCATCGTTACTAATTGTAAATAAACTGAGAATGATATTATTACTGGATGATATTACAATGACAATAACCTCTTCTATATATAGAGGGGGAAAACCCTAATTTAAGGCCCATGGGCCATAACAGATATTAACAATGGGCTAACACTAACTACCTAATGGGCTAACACTAATTACATAATTAACACTCCTCCTCAAGTTGGAGCATAGATGTTTATCATGCCCAACTTGTTACATATAAATTCAATTTGAGTTTTCCGAAGAGGTTTTGTAAAGATGTCTGCTAGTTGAAATTCAGTCTTGACATGAATTGGTTGAATGGATGGAGGATCAGCTTGAGTGCCCGTCACACGATCTCTGATGAGGTGGCAATCAACTTCAATGTGTTTAGTCCTCTCATGAAATACCTGATTCTTGGCAATGTGTATAGCCGATTGACTATCACAATATAACCTCATCAAATCATTAGAAACAACCCCAAGTTCTCTGAGAACACGACGAACCCAAATCATCTCTGATGTAACATCTGCCATTGCTCTATACTCTGATTCAGCACTTGACCTAGATACAGTGTGTTGCTTCTTACTCTTCCATGATACCAGGTTTCCTCCAACAAATACACAATATCCAGTCGTGGATCGTCGTGAAATAGGGCAGCCTGCCCAATCAGCATCTGAGAATCCGGATATTCGTCCATCTCCTTCTTCAGTAAACCCACCCACCCGGCAGTGACCCTGATCAGAATACAAGATCCCTAATCCTGGTGCGTTCTTAAGATATCGAAGTACACGAAGAGCTGCATCCCAGTGTCCGGTATATGGGGAGGCCATAAACTGACTTAATACACTAACAGCAAAGGAGATATCCGGACGAGTAACTGTCAAGTAGTTGAGTTTTCCTACTAACCGTCTGTATTGTTCTGGATCCTTCATCGGATTTCCATCTTCTGGAAGAAGCTTTCCTGTCGGAAGCATCGGACTGTCTGTTGGTTTACATCCCAGTAATCCACTCTCAGACAGCATTTCAAGAACATACTTCCGTTGAGATAGAAGGATTCCTTGTGGTGAACGCGATACCTCAATGCCAAGGAAGTATCTGAGACGACCAAGGTCTTTAATCTGAAACTGAGACTGAAGAAACTGTTTAAGATTGGTGATTCCAACCTCGTCATCTCCTGTAATGATTATGTCATCCACATAGACCACCAGAATGATCCTCCGACCCTGATGATGTCTAAAGAATACAGAATGGTCATATGCACTACGAGTCATCCCAAATTCAGCCATAACATTAGAAAACCGGCCAAACCATGCTCTGGGAGACTGCTTCAGACCATACAATGAACGGCGTAATCTGCATACTTTGGAGGCCTCCTCCTTGACAATATACCCAGGTGGCTGCTCCATATATACCTCCTCCTCAAGAACACCATGAAGAAAGGCGTTCTTGACATCAAGTTGATGGAGCGGCCAATGATTAATGGCAGCAAGAGCAATGGAAATGCGAACGGATGGCATTTTGGCAACCGGAGAGAAAGTCTCATCATAATCAATGCCATATGCCTGAGAATAACCCTTAGCAACTAAACGGGCCTTCAATCGAGGTGTCGGTCCATCAGGGTTTGGTTTAACTGTAAATAACCACCGACAACCAACAAGACGCTTCCCAGGTGGAAGTGGCTGAAGATCCCACGTATGATTGGCATGAAGGGCCCCAATCTCCTCGTCCATAGCCTTTCTCCATCCTGGGTGAGCTAGGGCTGTCATCACATTCTTGGGAATTGGGTAAGAATCAATGGTGGTGGTGTAGGCATGACACTCTGGTGAGAGATGTGTATAGGAAACATAATTCTGAATAGGGTAGCGGGTGGTATGTCTGGGTTCTTTGCGGAAGGCGATGGGGATATCAGGATATGGGGCACCAGGTGGGTCATATGTAGGAAGGGTAGTATCAGGTAAGATTGTATCAGTGGTATTGTTAGGATGTGGATCTGAAGACGTACCAGAGTCATGGACCGGTTGTGAATCAAGAGTTGTCGTCATGTGTTTATGTCGCCTGGCATATGTGAACTGCAATGGTTGATTCTCTGTCGGTAGGCCAGATGAAGCAGGAACTGAATCTGAGACCGGGGGCTCCGATGGACTAGTGGAGACTGGGACAGGGATAATAGGAACAGTAACGGACTCGGGTGTAACAGGGTGAGTATTAGAATCGGGAAACAAAGAATCAAGAGAATCCGAAGACTCAAGAAAGTAAGGACATGACTCGTGAAAAGTGACATCAGCACTGGTAAAGTAACGACGAAGGGAGGGACAGTAACAACGATACCCTTTCTGAACGCGAGAGTATCCAAGAAAAACGCAACGAATGGCCCGGGGGTCAAGTTTGGTTGTCCCCGGGCGATGATCATGAACGTAGGCTACACACCCAAAAATTTTAGGTGCGAGAGGAAAGGGAGTGCCTGTGGGGAAGAGGATGGAAAACGGGGTCTTACCATGAAGAACCGATGAAGGCATGCGGTTAATCAAGTAAGCTGCAGTGAGGACTGCATCTCCCCAAAAACGATGAGGAACATGAGAGTCAATCATGATTGTGCGAGTAAGATCCAACAAATGGCGGTTCTTGCGTTCAGCAACGCCATTTTGCTGGGATGTATATGCGCACGAGGTCTCGTGGATTATACCATGAGTTTTAAGATATGTGGATAACTCAGAAGACATGTATTCTTTTGCATTGTCGGTGCGGATGGTTTTGATTGATTTGTTAAACTGATTTTGAACATAACAATGGAATTCTTGAAATATTGAATTTAATTCACTACGAGATTTTAATAGATAAACCCAAGTGGTACGTGAATAATCATCAATAAATGTGACAAAATACTCAAAACCCAGTGGAGTCTTAACGGGGGAAGGTCCCCAAATATCAGAATGCAAGAGTTCAAACGGGTTACAGACTCGACTAGACACTTTTGGGGGATAAGGACGCCTGGTGTGTTTACCAAGTTGACATGACTCACAATGAAATTCAAAAGAAACAGATAAATCCGGTCTCATTTGCCTCAGAACCGCGGTAGAGGGATGGCCTAGCCGGCAGTGAACCTCCCTGATGCTGGAATCACATATGTTAGCAGTAGGTTGTGACATTAAAGACAGACGGTAGAGGCCTCCTGATTCAATACCGGTGCCAATCAGTCGGTTCGTCCCTAGTTCCTGGAAAACACAGTGAGTGGGATAAAATTTTGCACAACAGTTATTTTGTTTGGTGAGTTGGCTTACAGAACAAAGGTTATCAGGAAATTTGGGTACTAACAATACAGATGAAAGTGTAAGGTCTTTCGAGTTGCTAATGGACCCGATACCACGAACTGGGCATGAGGATCCATCAGCAATTCGAACGGGAGGGTGAGAGGTATTTTGTAGGTTAGACAATATACCTTGATTCCCAGTCATGTGATGAGTAGCCCCAGTATCAACAATCCAAGATGAGTTAAGACTAGCGAGTGTACCTGAACGAGCCGAATTGGCATGTGGACTGGTAGTGTGTGACTGAAGGCTCAGTAACTGTCGAAACTGGTTATACTCCTCCTGGCTTAGTGAGTATGTTGGTGTCGTAGAATCAACCGGGTCAGAAGAATCATCAGCAGTAGCTAGTCGTGCCTTGGGTCGAGGAGGAGGTAGAGATCCAGGAGGGCGATTTGGGCAATTGTACTTCGTGTGACCTTCGTGATGACAATAGTGACATGTGATTCCATTGCCGCGACCATTGCCTTTTCGTGGGGCTGAATTAGAACCACGACCACTGCCTTTACTAACAGATGCACTGGTATGCAAAGCAGAAGTGTCAGTGTCCCGAGTAGTGGCATCCGGACCATACATTTCCCGTAGTAAGTGATATGTGGATGCCACAGATGAGGTAGCACTAGAGTTGCTCAACAGTAATGGTCGAGCACTAGAGTACTTGGGTGATAGACCTGCAATGAACACCATAATATCCATTTTCTTGTTGCGCTCCTCCTGAACTTTCAGATCAGTGGTCGGTGGGTACAGAGTACGTAATTCATCCCTCAGTTTTGAGAACCGGGTAAAGTAATCAGTGAAGGTGGAGTCACCTTGCTCAATTCTGCTGTATGCTTGGACCACCGAAAAAGCATGAGACAGGGATTCTTTGGCAGAAAAGGACAATGACAGATGTTCCCACATTTCTTTGACAGTATTGAAGTTTTGAGCAATAGCAAGAATCGGTGGCTCCATGGCATTCCACAACGCCATTTGAATACCACTATCATTAAGGCGCCATTCCTTTGTTATCGGATCCGGAGGCGGTTCGGTCAAATGATCTTCTTTACCAACACTTATAAGTCCTCTTTCAACAAAGAGACTCCACGAACTCCAACATTTCGAGTCAAGTTTAACAGGAATACGTAACACAGCAGAGTAATTAATGATACCTGGAGCAATTTGAGTTGGGGTGGCTGAATCGGTCTTCTTTTCATCACCCATGTTAACAGATCTGAAAAACGAGAGGCGGGATCCACGAGCAGAACCGAGAAACGCGTGGGAGCAGGAAATTAACCTTGCAGATCAACTGGAAACTGAAATACGAGAGTTCCGGTGTAAACAGTGTCGCCGGAGACGGGTCCACGCGCCGCCACTCGCCGGCGCGTGAGGAACAGTGGCAGAAGGGTGGTGGCGCGTGAGAGCGCGTGGGCTGCCGGACGGCGGCGATTTTTTCAGGGTATGCAATTCGGGAGGTGGCGAGTCTGATGGTAGCAGTGGTGTGTTGCAATTGTTGCTCGAAAAAGGATTTGGTGTAAACAGCAGCAGCTTCTTGACGGGAAATCAGGAGCGGGACAGGAGCGGGAAATCAGATACAGGACCGAGAGCCTTGTGGCTCTGATACCATGTAATAAACTGAGAATGATATTATTACTGGATGATATTACAATGACAATAACCTCTTCTATATATAGAGGGGGAAAACCCTAATTTAAGGCCCATGGCCATAACAGATATTAACAATGGGCTAACACTAACTACCTAATGGGCTAACACTAATTACATAATTAACACTAATAACAATGTTTCAGTTGATTCAAAATGGCAATTTACGATTAGTTATAGCTTCAAAAATTATAGATCAACACAGCAAAAAGGTAAACAAAGCACAGTGGAAATTGTAGTATGCCTCTAAAAAGAGCTGGCAATTTCAACCCTTCAACTTTTCCATGAGTCAATTCAGGTATGTTTTATTTCTAACAAGTCAAAACAATTAAATTTTCTATAGGGCTTTTAAAAGGAAACAGACCAATGAATCAAGACAGATTGAAAGTCATGCAACTTGCATAAAACCTCCTACATATATTGTTTTTATTATTAGATAGCTATTAAATTTGATAAATAAAATTGCATCGTATATTAAGAAATAAACTTTTGGGATAACTAACGCCGTGGGGAACTACGTTTAGGGTCAACAAGGTCCGTACTGACGCATACCAAGAATAACCAGTTTTGAGCCGAACCCATTTTGACATGTTACTCAACCGGCCTGACCCCTTCTTTTTTCCATATCTAACTTGAATCTAAGAGCAAAACATGTTAATGAGATCCAATGTTAACCAATTTGAAGATTATCCGGGTTTGAATAATTAATTCTGAGTAAATTGCAATTTTCATACCCGTATTTTAGGGGTGTTAACAGGATCAGCCCCATCTTAACAGTTTGCATACCTGAGTTTATGAAATCTAACGCTTTACATACATCCGTCAATTTTTCTTTAAACATCCGTTAAAAGCCCCCCACGTGCTCCTCACGTGAGGGGTAAAAATGTCATTTGACCATCAAGCTCATTTGCAGCAGCATCGATCATTAGAAACCCACCCCACCTTCTTCATCGTTGAAATCGGCCCCCGACTCCCCCTTCTTCATCGAGCATCCGGCAGCCCCCTCCCCCTGCTTCTGCGACCATCCGGCAGCCCCCCTCCCCCTTCAAAACCACCAATTTTAGAAGCCCTTTCACTCCCATTTTCACTTCACCTTTATCCTTTCTTCTTCTTCTTCTTCTTCTTCATCCTCTTCTCTGAAAGTAACCACACATCAAACACCAAAAAACCACATTCTTATTCCACCTTCTAATCAAAGCTCAAAGCTTTCATCTTTCCCTCAAAGATTTCCCTTCTTCGCCAAAATGGTGGACGTTGATCGGAGAATCACCGCCCTAAACCCCGCCCACCTCGCCGGCCTCCGCCGTCTCTCCGCCAGAGCCGCCACCGCACCACCACCACAACCACCCCGCAACAGCCTCATCTCCTTCACCACTCTCGCCGATAAACTCCTCACTCACCTCAAAACCTCCGGCGTCACAGTACACCACGGGTTATCCGACGACGAATTCGCCAAAACAGAGGCTGAATTCGGCTTCACATTCCCACCGGACCTCAAAGCTGTTCTCTCCGCCGGAGTTCCCGACGGACCTGGGTTCCCGCCGTGGCGTTCCGTCGGAGCTGCGCGTCAACAGCTACGCGCCGCCCTTGACCTCCCTATCGCCTCCATCTCCTTCCATATTGCCAGAAATGCCCTGTGGTCGAACTCGTGGGGACCCCGGCCGCCGGCGCCGGAGAAGGCGATGAAGATTGCGAGAAATGCGTTAAAACGAGCTCCAGTGTTGGTGCCGGTGTATGTAAAGCTTCTTGATCGAAGAAGAGGGGGGCTTTTAATGACCGATGCTGCTGCAAATGAGCTTCTTGATGGTCAAATGACATTTTTACCCCTCACGTGAGGAGCACGTGGGGGGCTTTTAACGAACGTTTAAAGAAAAATTAACGGATGTATGTAAAGCGTTAGATTTCATAAACTCAGGTATGCAAACTGTTAAGATGGGGCTGATCCTGTTAACATCCCTAAAACACGGGTATGAAAATTGCAATTTACTCATTAATTCTCTTATTATCCTTTTAGTATTTTTAGTTTATCTTTTTTTATTGTTTTCATTATCTATAAGTTGTTAGCATCTTCTTCAACGCCTCTCTCTCTACAACGTTCTCCCTCTCTCTACAACGTTCTCCCTCTCTCTACAACTTTCTCTCTCTAGTGGTACTATTAGTACCATTACCGACCGACGGCCACCACCACCACTGGTGACCGGTCACCGGCCAACGCCTCGTCTGATCCGCCCCACGCCACCCCACCTGCCCCACCTTCTACACCTCTGCCCCACCTTCGCCGCCACCCGCCTTCACCGACGTAGACCACCGCCCCACCCCACCTGCCGACATAGACCACCGTCCCACCCCACCCGCTGGCGTCGACCACCTGCTACACCTTCGCCGGAGCACATTCTACGTCACCCGCCTTCTACACCACCTCCATCACCACCTCCAACCTCACCGCCTCCCCACCCCTCCAACCTCACCGCCTCCCCACCCCTGCCACATCACCGCCTCCCCCTCCCCCCCCCCCCCCCCCCCCACCCCACCCATCCCATCCCATCACAGCCAGCCTCCAACACCACCAAGACCGCATACCGCAGCCACCCCAGCCACACACCACAGCCGACCCCTATCACACCACCCACCCACACACCACAGTCGACCCCCATCACACCACACCACCCACCCACCACAGCCAACCTCCATCGCACCACTCACCTACCACTGCTGACCCCCATCACAGCCGCCACCCACCTGCCACCGTCAACCCACTACCACCTGCAGCCCATACTAACCATTACCACCTCCATCGCAACCAGTAGACCAGCAGGCTGGCCTGCCATAGCGAGACCATCGCGAAACCATTTGTTGAGATCGTTCCATCTCGGGTTTTCATAGCTGCTTTTAGTATTCTTCACTTATATCTTTTCGTTTAGAGTGTTTGGCTGGGTTAGGGGTACCAGCATTGTGGTTCTAAATAGGGAGAGTCATCCCCTATTCTTGTGCTATTTCTATTGTCTTGTTACTTTATTTATTACTGCTGCTTGATTTGTTTGTGTGTTGCCTGTGTATTGTTGACACCCTGCATTTGATTGGGGCCTTTCTAGTGCTGCACTTCTATTTTAAGGTGTTTCCCGTGTTTAGTGGCTGTTTTCGGGGACTTGCGTTGGTATTTTCTGGGTTACGGAGGGTTAGTGAGGTATAATAGATAACAGGAACCATAATGCTACCCCGAGATCATGTTCGGTGACGAGAGGTGCAACTACAGGGAAAAAGGGTTATAGATTACGAGTAGCATCGTGGAATGTAGGAACCCTAACTAGTAAGTTATTAGAGTTAATAGATGTGCTGAAGAGACGTAGGGTTCAGATAGCGTGCCTTCAGGAGACTAGATGGCGGGGTGGGAGAGCAAAAGGGTGCAATGGTTATAAACTGTGGTATTCAGGGTCAAATGAAACAAAAATGGAGTAGGTTTTCTAGTTACTAAAGAACTTCAGGATAATGTAGTGGAGGTGAGAAGATACGATGATAGACTTATGCTGTTAAGAATAGTATAGGGGATGAAGTACTGGCAATAGTTAGTGCGTATGCACCACAAGTAGGATTAGGAGAAACGGAAAGAAAAAAGTTCTGGGAGAGTTTAGATCACATTATGGGAGACACACCTAGAGAAGAAAAAATATGCATAGGAGGAGATTTTAATGGGCATATCGGTAAGGATAATGATCACTTCCCGTTGGTGCATGGAGGCTTTGGGTTTGGTCTGAGGAACGACAGCGGTAGGGAGCTCCTTGACTTTGCATTAGCACATGACCTAGGCATGATAAATTCGTTTTTAAGAAAAGGTACTAGGATGGGTGACCCCTGGGAAGTCCTCGTACATTTTGCGGTCTCTCTATCTCTCAGGATAGAGGAAAGACTTGCCACCACATACCCCTCCCAGACCCTGCTATTCAGCGGGATACACTGGGTATGTTTGTTTGTTTGTTTGTTTGTAAAAGAAAAGAGACTCGCATCTAATCATGTTTAGCAGCAGCGGGAGACACACGCAGATAGACTATTTGCTGATGAGGGGAGAAGCCCGTAGCTCGTGGAAGGACTGTAAGGCAATCCCGGGAGAGCCAGTAGTGACTCAACATCATTTATGATGTTTGGTGGCAGACATACGCGTGAAAAGAGCAATTGTCCAACCAACTAAGAGAATTAGACCCACGATCAGATGGGGCCAGCTCAAAGACGAAAAGATTACCATCTTTAGAGATAAGGTCATACCAATGAGCCGGACTGGGCCAAAGGAAGACGCAAACCAAAAGCGGGAGGCTATAGCAACTAGAGTCATTCAAGCAGCTAAATAAACTCTTGGACTTACAACAACTAGGACAGTCGGGGTCATAAAGAATCCTGGTGGTGGAACGAAAATGTACAGGAGAAGATAAGAATTAAACAACAAAGTTTTAGAGAGCTTATACGCTGTAATAATGAGGAAGAACGCGCAGAGCTAAAAGATAAATACAAGGAGGCTAAGCGAGAGGCGAAAAAGTCGGTGTCAGGGGCAAAGAACATGGCGTATGAGATGATGTATAAACGATTAGAGACGAAACAAGGAGAGCATGACATGTTTAAGATTGCCAAGGTAAGAGAAAGAAGACAAGACTTGATAATGGTGAAGTTTATAAAGGATGCGGATGGAAAGGTTTTGGTGAAGGAGAAAGACATCAAGGTGAGATGGAAAACTTACTTCGATAACCTTTTCAACATAAGAAACCCTAATCAACAAACTGAGATTGATAAAACAACTCAACCAACGCAACAAAACAAATGTTATTGTAGAAGCATCACATTCGACGAAGTTACGAGAGCTCTGAAGAAAATGGGAAGGGCTACGGCGGTGGGGCCAGACAACATACCGATTGAAGTGTGGAAGTGCTTGGGACATGAGGGTCTCCAATGGCTAACATATTTATTCAACACTATCTTCTAGACGGGGAAGATGCCAGAGCAGTGGAGAACCAGTGTCACAATCCTCATATATAAAAAAAGGAGATGTCCAATGTTACGCAAACTACAGAGGAATAAAGGTATTGAGTCACACGATGAATTATGGGAAAGAGTGAGTTATTGACACAAGAATTAGATGGGAAACTCAGATAGCGATAAACCAATTTGGATTTATACCAAGACGCTCTACAACAGAAGCCATACACATCATAAGGAGGATAATGGAGAAATATAGATAAAAGAAAAGGGACCTCCATATGGTATTCATTGACCTAGAAAAAGCCTATGACAGTGTTCCGCGTCAACTCATTTGGGAAAGTCTACGACTTAGAAGGGTACCAGAAAGGTATATCAAAATAATCAAGGATATGTATGACGGGGCAAAAACGTGTGTGAGAGCACCAGTCAGAGACACAGATTCCTTCCCGGTGGAAGTGGGACTCCACCAAGGATCGGCATTGAGCCTATTCTCTTCACAGTAGTGTTGGATGAAATGACCAAGTCTATAGAAGAGCCAGTCCCGTGGTGCATGCTGTTTGCGGATGATATTGTCTTAATATCAAAATCTAAAATGGTGCTTAACGAGAGGCTAGAACAGTGGAGAGCAGCACTAGAGCGCAGAGGCTTAAGGATAAGTCGCTCTAAGACGGAATACATGCATTGTAACTTTAGTGGTGAGGCTGAAGAGGACACCCAAATCAGTATACAGGGTATGACGGTCCCACAGACGTATAGGTTCAAATACCTGGGCTCGTACGTACAGGAAGACGGAGAGACACACAGCGATGTAGCCCACCGTGTTCAATCAGGATGGTGCAAGTGGAGAGCAGCATCAGGGATTTTGTGTGATAAGAGGTTCCCGACAAAACTAAAGGGAAAACTATACAGAGTGCAGTACGTTCAGCTATGTTATACGGAACAGGCTGTTGGGCCATAAAGAAATCGCACGAGAGACAAATAGAGGTCGCCGAAATGTGAATGCTGAGGTGGATGTGTGGACACACAAGATTGGATCGAATAAGAAATGATGTGTTTCGACAGAGGTTGGAGGTGGCTTGTATCACAGATAAACTACGAGAGGGAAGATTAAGATGGTTTGGGCACGTGAAGAGGAGACCGATGCCAGCACCTGTTAGAGCAGTAGAGAATATCAACTTAGAGGGTAGGAGGAGTAGAGGAAGACCTAGGTTGACTTGGGACGAGATAATTAGGCGAGATATGGTAGACTTGCACCTCTCTGAGCACATGATCGAGGCTAGGAGTGCGTGGAGGCGTAGAATTAAAATTAAGGACTTTTAGTGGGATCTGTGGGTAGGAAGGGTAGACGAAGACTTGAGGCGGAGTCCTCGCGTGAGGTGTAGGTATTCCACATTATGCCCTATATACATGATTCATGCAACTTATTTGTTGTACGTACTTTCTAAATCCTTATGTGTTATTTACCTATGTGTTGTATGTGTTGTATGCCACATATTATGATAGCTATTGTTATTGCTTTTGTTAGCGAGTCGGGGGTCTCTTCGGAAGCAGTCTCTCTGTCTCTCAAGATAGAGGAAAGACTCGCCACCACCTACCCCTCCCAGACCCTGCTTTTGAGTGGGATATACTAGGTATATTTGTTTGTTTGTTTGTTTGTTATTATCTATAAGTTGTTAGGAACTAGTATAAATATTAAGGGTTGCTTTCATCTATTATTAGTTTTTGATTTGACTTGAATATAAAAACATTGTTCATGGAACCTCTGCTTTCAATTTATCGTCTTTGATTATCATTAGAACTTTGAGTCATTTCATCGCTTCCTTAATTGCATCATTAGGTATTAGAGCTTTCGGTTTTCAAATGTCTCTAAAAGAAAGAGAAGACCTTCTCGTTTGTAGGTTCGTCGGTCGAGCCAACAACAAAGTATTCCGGACCCATGTGCTCATGGTGACAACAAACTAACTATTCTTGAACCACTGATTGAGGCAATGGTGGAGTCTATACTAACCCGTAGGATATCAAGATCAAAAGACTCCAAAAAAGAGTCCAAGTTCTTAAAAGGCGATAAGAGATAAAAGGACTCTGTTAAAGGATCCAAGATCTCAAGTTGCAAAAGGAAGAGCGTGTGGAAGAAACTAAACCGGAACAACTCGTCTAGTGCGAGTACTCTAGGGGGGAGGAGTACCCTTCATCTTCACGGGCCGATTTCAATTACGATTCTCCACTAGTGTATAATGTATACGGGGATGTCGAAGAAGTGGTGTGGGCCCAAGTATGGAGGAGCAAGCTATCTTGTTTATGAAGGCCCATGATCGCTTGTCCAAGGGGGCTTCACTAAAATGGCCATAACCTGGTCTAGAAGACTCCGTTTTGAGTGTGCGACTAGTCAAAACGACTGTTGGATCAAGAAGCATGTTTCTACAAACGGTCTTAGGCGGTTTTGGTCGTCGTTCTGTCCCAAAAACCATTTATTCTATGAGTTTTTTTAACTTTTAATGTTATTTTTAGTTTTTGTTGGACTTTATTTATGGCCCAGCTTTGGCCCGTTTATGTTTTGAGGCCCATTCAAATTTTGGCTTGCATTTTATATTCATGTAAACATTGGGAGATGATTAGTTTTAAAGCTTATGAAAAAATATTTTTCTCCCAATCACAAGTGTGTTAGTGTGTGAATTTCCTGATTATCGGTATTCTTTGTGAATCAACGATAGTTAGAAGAATTGTTTCTGTTATTCTTTGTGAATCAACAAGTTTAATTAATTATCTTGTTTGTCGGTCTACATCAAGAAGGTATATGGATAATTGATAGTTTGGGCGAAGACTTGGTTGTTCAAGTAGTTAAGGTTACTACTCCATCATCATCGAAAAATCAATATCAGCTTTGCAAGATATAGACTCATTTTGGTATATCAGATCGAATGAAACTATCGATTTGAATGAGAAATCTTGAAACGAGAGTTGTAACCCAAACGGCTTGACCTATCCATTCTTCCATATCTAACACTATCAAACTTGGTACTTCAGATAATATTAGATGGTAACATGTCTTCAACTAATGAAATAAAAACAAATATATGATAAACATCATCATATGATAAGAAGGGAACAAAAAAGGCATCAAAGAAATGCAAGCAATAAACTTACAGTGGGGCGAAACCTCTTCCCTTCGACACCCATTTTAAAGAAATACTCAGCTGCTGAGGCAAGCTTTGGCACCTGCAAAAGATCACATATTTGAAGCGAGTAACAGCCAAAAGCATATCCAGCATGCAATATAAAAAGCCATATTCCAAGGAAAGTAGTTATTACATCCATACCTCCGCAACAACCATTGATCGCAGCCTATTGGCAACAATAGACAATTCATCAGCAACAAGTGCAAATGGGTCCAGTTGATCCTTAATAAAAAGCAGGAAACATTAAAATATGACGGAAAATTTGCATCTCTATTAGGTACACTAGAGAAAAATTTACACAATGTCACAACTGAGTGATGATATTTCCAAGAAGAAACTACACTTGTAACAGTAAAACATAAGATAAAGATGCAATAGCAGCACATTAGAAAAAGCAAGATAAGTAGACAAGCAATAAAATTGGCAGACATGCTAAAGGAAAAGGTTTGAAGGGTTAATACAATTTCATATAGCAACAAAACAAAATTTCAACACTGCTGAAAAATATAAACTGAAAAAGAGACAATCCACATTTAGACATGGATTACACACAATGTCATACCAGAAAATTAATGAAACAACAAGCAAATGAAGTTTTTTAGAATTTGATAATAATACTAATAATAATAATAATAATAATAATAATAATAATAATAATAATAATAATAATAATAATAATAATAAGAAGAAGAAGAAGAAGAAGAAGAAGAAGAAGAAGAAATGACAAATGGGAAAGAAGAATATCCAAAAATGCACTTACCTCTTCATACTGGGGTTGTGGTCCACCGGAACGAAAAGAACGGGAAGACCAAGGAGAGGTTACTCTGCAATCCAAAACCTACTAATTACCGAAAACAATAACAAGTCATATAACATAAAAAACCAAGAGACAGGTGGCTCTAGAATTAACTAGCAGTAAGCAAAAAACTAAATATCCAGAAACAAGAATACTACAAACAAACAAACATATACGGTAAAATCCCACTCATAGCAGGGCTATTTGTAGGGTCTAGGGAAACAAGATGCAGGAAATGGTATAGTAACTTGAATGACACAATATAACAAATACAGAAAATGGCATTTACGTCTATAAGTAACCCAACGTGTGGTTTAAACTATTCCTGTATGTGATTGTAAGTAACCTATAACTCTATAAGGGATTTTTTTTCTCTGTTTTCTTTTTCCATAGGGGATGTAAACATAAACACATCCACTTGGAGACAATGATGCGTAAAAACATCCGTCTACTTTGTATCAACCCCTCAAAAACATACAGAAGTTAGCATTAAACTGCACACATAGTTTGGTGAAACTACATGATCTTCAGTAGAATACTATAATATATAAAACATCATACAATGATGACAAAATAGATCGTTGTTGACCAAAATCAACGGTAACAATAATCATTGGTTATCACTAGAAGATACATCAGCTAGTTTCAGTTGCAGCTTACCCAAAAAGAATGCTACGGTAAACATTAAGAAATCCCTAGAAAACGATTCTCGGCCTCTCACATTTATGGTGAAACATACGGCGATAAATTTCA
The DNA here is from genome assembly GCA_024085815.1 of Flaveria linearis. NCBI lineage: Eukaryota > Viridiplantae > Streptophyta > Magnoliopsida > Asterales > Asteraceae > Flaveria > Flaveria linearis. The sequence goes on along the minus strand of CM044004.1, from coordinate 17,446,658 downwards.
TGGGAACGTCTCTTAACATATCATACTGTTTGTGATCTTAAAATTCTTTTGAGATTGTAGACTTTCATTATATAGACCTGCCATTTATGTAAACCCAACTTTGTCCAAAATATTATATATTTGTGACTAAAGTAATTCGCTTACTTAAAGTGCTACATAGACATTTTCTCCGCAAAATGATAGAACTTACATACGACATTTCATAAGTCACTCTCGCGTCATAGTTTCTTAATAATTAATCTTTTCCCTTGTAAATTATCCACCGCTATATGTGAACTTGGCTGACGAGTCATGCGTGTGGAGGTGGAGCTATTTATGTGGAGTTTTTTTTGGAATAAAAGCCTAACGTCTAGTCTAGGCTGAAGAAGTCTATTGTTTGTTGAGTCTTTTTCATACTTTCTTCTATGATTTAAAGCTATGTACTTCTCCATTGTACGCATGCTTTTCCATAATAAACACTCAAAAGTTGCAATTCTTTGTTCTTTGTTTGATTATCAATTCATGTGGATATACAGATCTTTATCAGAGCATGTCCACTCATACTTCTATTATCGATTGTTGCTCATGGCTAAAGTTCCTTCGGTCACAATCCTTCAACTCCCCTTGTTCCTGTATTCAAAGGTGAGGGATAGAAACAGTAGAGTCTGAGAATGAAGAAGATCCTCCGATCTCGTGAGCCATGGGATGTCGTTTACATGGGCATTACAGCCACCGCTACAGGACCTGATCAATAGAAAGAATCAAAGAAAAAAGATGCACCGGCGATGGCATTGATTCGGCAAAGGGTTCATGGCTACCTCTTTTCACGTATTGTTGCGGCTGAATTGGCAAAAGAAACGTGGGACATCCTTCAGGTGGAGTTTCAAGGTGACTCACAGGTGTAAGATGTTAAACTTTAAGGTCTTCGTCGGGAATTTAAAAATCTGATCGTGAAGGATGAGAAGATGGTTGGACACAATTTTTTACGCGTAAGGGATAACGTTAGCCAACAACGCTCCTATGGAGAAATGTTATGGATCAAAAGATCATGGAAAAGATCCTCGAGAGTTTATCTCCTAAGGTTGATTATGTTATTCCCCCATTGAAGTTGCCTTGAATCTTTCCACAATCTCTCCGGTAAAACTAATAGATATGTTACAATCGCAAGAGGAAAATATAAATTGTCGATCCAGTCGTGAAAATAAGCCTGTTGAACATAAAGATAAGTAGGCGTTACAAGACTTTCAAGACAACACCAAATCCATGCATGGACGTGGGCGTGGTCATGGTCCTCTCAGAGGATGCGGTCGTGCCGGTTTTGATCGCAACAAGGTTCCCTAGTGTTATATATGCAAAAAATTTGGCCACTTGCAAAAAGATTGTTGGTACAATGAGGAGACTCAAGTAATTGTTGCTGAAGACGAAAACAAAGAAGAGGTTGTAGCTTTTGAAAATGAAGTTCAACACCTGTTGTCGGTTAAAACCTTAAAAACCCACTTCTGATGAATCTCTTGTGCTTATGACCAACACAAACCAGTCTGGTACCACTGATCATCTTTGGTTTATTGATTCAGGTTGTTCTAATCATATGACATGCACCAAACAAAGTTTTGTGACTCTTGATAAAAACTTCAAAACCAACGTACGTTTGGGCAACAAAAAGAAGCTTATAGTAGAAGACAGAGGAACTATAAAGATACGCACCAGTTCTGTTAGGATCAAATTTGCTCAAACACGCGATTACACGAACACAAACACGAGAACAATAAATCAAATCAATAAACGAGACAAGAGATTTATAGTGGTTCGGTTACGTTGTGTAACCTACGTCCACTTGGGGCAACTAGGGTTTTCTTTTTATTGAGGTGTTAATATTTACAAGTACAAGAGATATCAATATATACTAACTAGACAATTAGGTTTTACATTGTTCCTAATTCTGTCTAAAGTTAATACCGGGCCCACCGGGCCCACCCGAGATGGGTCGGAGCCCACAACATAACAATCTCCCACTTGGGCTTCGAGACATCTTCTCTAACCCACCACTTGAATGCGACAGACACTTCAACCTGCTTCCACCTGAATGCGCAAAATGTCTTCAACTGCATTGTCTTGTACTTATAAATAAACCCGAACTGGTTTGGCTCCTCCTAGTTACCCCCGCCTTCTCGACTATTCCTGAAGGCCAGCTGAAGCCCTGCAAAGCTTCAGCTTATCCAGCGTGACAGACTTAGTGAACATGTCTGCTAGATTCTTGTTCCCCTTGATGTTGTTCAACTGGATAGTACCACCGCTGATTAGGCCTCTGATGAAATGATATCTAATATGAATGTGCTTCGTCTTCCCATGATGAGAAGGATTCTTTGCTAGTTTAACAGCACTTTCATTGTCACAGTACAACGGATACTTTGTCTGTTTTCTGCCTAACTCACCCAGAAAATTCTTCAACCAAACGAGCTCTTTACTAGCCTCAGCGGCTGCCATGTACTCAGCCTCTGTAGTAGAAAGTGCCACGCTCTTTTGGAGCCTAGACATCCAACAAATTGTTGTATCACCCATAGTGAACACGTAACCCGTAGTACTCTTGTAGGTCTCATTACATCCACCCAAGTCAGCATCAGAATAACCTTTGAGAATAGCATCTCTACCCTTGAAACATAATGCCATCTTTGAAGTACCCTTCAAATATCTGAGCAGCCACTTAACTGCTTTCCAGTGTTCTCTCCCCGGATTAGACATGAACCTGCTGACAACTCCCACTGCGTGAGCAATATCGGGCCTTGTGCATACCATAGCGTACATATGACTGCCCACAGCCGATGCGTAAGGAACCTTCATCATCTCGGCCTTGTCTTTCTCTGTCTTTGGAGACTGATCTTTAGAAAGCTTAATATGACTTGCCAATGGTGTATTTCGAGTAGTAGTCTTCTCATCATTCATTCTGAACTTCTCTAATATCTTCTGAATGTACTTTTCCTGAGATAAAGTTAGAGAACCGTTCTTGTGATCTCTGGTGATGCTCATACCAAGTATCTTCTTAGCTGGACCCAAGTCTTTCATTTCAAACTCTGCAGACAACTGTTTCTTCAACTTGTTAATCTCTGCAATGTCTGAACCTGCTATCAGCATATCATCAACATAAAGCAGGAGAATGATATAGGAACTTTTAAACTTCTTGAGATAGCAACAGTGATCCATCTCACATCTCCTATACCCGTTTCTGCCCATAAAGCCGTCAAACTTCAAATACCACTGTCTGGGCGCCTGTTTTAAACCATACAAACTTTTCTGTAGTTTACACACCAAGTTTTCTTTTCCTTTAACCTGAAAACCCTCTGGTTGTGCCATATAAATAGTCTCATCAAGATCACCATGCAGAAACGCAGTCTTCACATCTAGCTGCTCCAGATGTAATTTCTCTGCTGCAACAATACTAAGTACCAGTCTGATTGTAGTCATCTTGACCACAGGAGCAAATATCTCACTGTAGTCAACCCCGTGTTTCTGTTGAAACCCCTTAGCAACCAGTCTTGCTTTGTATCGTTTGTTACCATTGTGATCTTCCTTAACTCTGTAAAGCCATTTATTCTGTAGAACTCTTTTATCTGGCGGAAGCTTAGTTAAGACCCATGTATTGTTCTTCATCAAAGAGTTCATCTCATCCTGCATTGCATGCTCCCACTGAAGCGAATCTTTTAACTTAACTGCTTCTGAATAACTTTCTGGTTCACCATCCTCAGTTAAAAGAAGATAATTAACTGAAGGACTGTACCGGGTAGGCTGCTTCGAAACTCTGGTGGATCTCCTGACCCAATGAGATTGGTCTGGAGTCTGTAGATGTTGTTCATCTTCAGAATCTGAACTCCCACTATCAGAAGCTTCAACTGTCTCTTCATCTCCACCCATACCACCATCTTCAAACTCAGGAACTGTATCATCATCAGTTTCTGTCTCTGGTTCATTAACATATTCTGGATCTGGTTGTTTCTGAGCATCAACATCAAATTCAACTTGCTCTTTCTGAACCTCTGAAGTGGTTGTGTTTCTGTCTTTGTAAAACTCAGCCTCGTTAAATGTAGCATGCTTACTTCTAATCAATTTTCTGTTTTCAAAATCCCAAAGCCGGTAGCCCATACTGTCAAAACCATAGCCAATGAAGGTGTACTTCTTGGCTTTAGCATCAAGCTTGTCACCGTCTTTCACTAGATCATAGGCACTGCACCCGAATACTTTCAAATGCCCAAGTTTAACAGCTTCACCTTTCCACTCTTCTTCTGGTATCTTGAAACCCAACGGAACAGATGGTCCCCGATTAATTAAGTAGGCAGCAGTATTAATTGCATCTGCCCAAAACATCTTTGGAAGCCCTGAATTGATTCTCATACTTCTGGCTCTTTCATTCAATGTTCTGTTCATACGTTCTGCGACTCCATTTTGTTGAGGAGTGCCCGGGACTGTATAGATCATTCGAATACCATTCTCTGCACAATAGTTCTGGAACTCTTTGCTGATGTATTCACCTCCATTATCCGACTTCAAGCATTTCACCTTCAAATCAGTTTCCAATTCGAAAGCAGTTTTCCATTTCTTAAAAACATCAAAAAACTTCAGATTTATTTTTAAGAAAGTAAACCCATACCTTTCGTGTCGAATCGTCAATGAAAGTGACATAATAATAAGCACCTCCCAAAGAAGCAACTGGAGTAGGTCCGAAAACATCCGTGTGGATAAGCTCCAATTTCTGAGCTTTCGGTGGCTTTCCTGTCTTCACAATAGACACCTTCTTCTTTTTCCCGAATACACACGGCTCACAGAATTCTGATTCGACCTTCTTTAACTCTGGAAGCTTTCCACTGGAGACGAGCATTTTCATACCCTTTTCACTCATGTGACCGAGTCGTTGGTGCCACAGATTGGATTGACTCATGCCACTGGTTACTGCATTTACCCCATCTACAGGAACTTCAACCATGTACAGTGTGCCCCTCTTTGAACCTCTGGCGATCACAAGATTTCCTTTCACGACCTTCCATTGTCCCCCACCAAACATGACATCATATCCTTCACAATCCAACTGCCCAATGGAGATTAACTTCTTCCTGAGACTTGGAATGACCCGAACATCTTTCAGTATCCATGTGGTGCCTAATGGAGTCTTCAAAACAACATCCCCCATCCCTGTGATATCAAGAGCATGGCCATTAGCTAAGTGAACTTTACCAAAATTTCCTGTTCGTAGATTCTTCATCGACTTAGTGCTAGATGTAGCATGGAACGATGCTCCTGAATCCATGACCCATGACTCTGTAGAATCTTCAACACAGCAGATAAGAACATCATTAGAATTATCTTCAGCCAGATTAACTTCCTTTTTGTCTTTAGAAGCAGTTGGTTTAGGGCATTGGCTTCTGAAGTGACCATGTTCTTTGCAGTTCCAACACTGGATGTCTTTCCTGGGTTTTGACTGACTTCTTCTTCTAGACTTTGAACGACCCCTGCTACTACCCCTTTCTTTTCCCCTACCTCTTCCTTCAGTACTCAACAGAGAGCTAGATGGTTCACCCGAATTTTTCCTTCTAATGTCTTCCCCGAAAATCAAATCACGGACCCCATCAACGGTGAGCTTAGCAGTACCACATGAACTACTAACTGCAGTAACTGTCCCTGACCAACTTTCAGGCAATGACGATAATAATAACAGGGCTAAAATTTCATCATCAAACTTGATATCAACAGATAACAAGCGAGAAATAATGTTATTGAAATCATTGATATGAGAGGAAACTGAACCGCCTTCTTTCAATCTGGTGTTAACTAGCTGTCTGATCAGAAATACTTTATTTGATCCAGACGGCTTCTCGTACATATTTGATAGGGCTTTCATCAAACCGTGAGTAGTAGTTTCCTTCACTATATTGAACGCAACGTTCTTTGCTAGTGAGAGTCTGATAACAGCAATTGCTTTCCTGTCCAACGTCTTCCATTCTTTATCAGTCATATCTTCCGGTTTCTACTCATCCAAGGCTGCCATCAAATCCTTTTGACACAGCAGATCCTCAATTTGCATCTTCCAAAACCCAAAATCATGTCCATCAAATTTGTCAATCTTTGTTCTCCCGTCATCAGCCATTATTCCAACCTAAATGCTCAACAATCGAGTCAAAACTGAAAACAGTGCCAAACACAACTTTGGCCGGCTGCCTGAACTTGCGTGTTGTTCTATTGAACACTGTTTTTATGAGATCAGTTTCAAAAAATTGAGAGCAATCGGTTGTAACAGCACCTTCAATTTAAATAAGCAGCTATTTCAACCCAAAACTGAACCAACAGCAGCTATTTCAACCCAAAAACTGAACCAACAGCAGCTATTTCAACCTAAAACTGAACCAACAGCAGCTATTTCAACCCAAAACTGAACCAACAGCAACAGAACAAACAGCAGCAGCTGTTTCGGCGGTCGCAGGGGGAATCCCGGCGGTGGTCGGCGCCGGATTCCAAAAAACGGCGGCGGTTGCGGCGGTTTAAGGCTCGCCGGAACCCTAATCGGCGGCGGCGGCGGTCGAGGGCTGAGGAGGCGTCGCCGGAACCCTAATCGGGGTTTGGCGGCGGCTGAAGGCTGTTGCGGTGGCGCCTGAACCCTAATCGGGTTAGGCGGCGGCTGTAGAAGGCAGAGGAGGGTCGCCGGAACCCTAATCGGGGTTGGCGACGGCTGCTGCGGTGGTTGATCGGCGGTGATGGCAGTTTAACGGTGGCGACTGGAGCTGTTGACCGATCGACTGCCGTAGAACCCTAATCGGGGTTTTGTGTTTGTACTGTTCTTCAAGCAAGAGCCTAAACTGGCTCTGATACCAGTTGTTAGGATCAGATTTGCTCAAACACGCGATTCCACGAACACAAACACGAGAACAATAAATCAAATCAATAAACGAGACAAGAGATTTATAGTGGTTCGGTTACGTTGTGTAACCTACGTCCACTTGGGGCAACTAGGGTTTTCTTTTTATTGAGGTGTTAATATTTACAAGTACAAGAGATATCAATATATACTAACTAGACAATTAGGTTTTACATTGTTCCTAATTCTGTCTAAAGTTAATACCGGGCCCACCCGAGATGGGTCGGAGCCCACAACATAACAAGTTCCACCTCATACAAGATCCTCGATGATGTTTACTATGCTCCAAACCTCGAGTATAATCTACTCAGTGTTGGGCGGCTTACGAAGGTGTATGCCATTCATTTTAATAATGGGAATTGTTTGATCAAGAACAAAGAGACTGGGAAGACACTTATGGAACAGTGTTGGGCGGCTTACGAAGGTGTATGCCATTCATTTTAATAATGGGAATTGTTTGATCAAGAACAAAGAGACAGGGAAGACACTTATGGAAACTGTCGTGGCTGCTAATAATATGTTTGTTCTTGATGCGACATGCATGAGCATGGTTCAAGATACTCCAACAAACAAGCATGAAGCTCAAACACTTCGATGGCACCTCAGGTATGCACATCTTCATTTTGATGGTCTAGAAAAAGTGCATGACTCTGAGATGGTGCTAGGGTTACCTAAGCTTACTACTCCTCTAGCTTGTGAAGCCTGCATTGTGGGCAAACAAGCAAGATTGCCCTTCCAGTCTACATCTTGGCGTGCCAAGAACCAGCTTGAATTGATTCACACAAACTTATGTGGACCTATGCAAGTCCCAAGCCTGGATTATAGTTGGGGTATTATTTGTCATTTATTGACAACTTTGTTGGGTTTGTGAAGGCTATGGGCTTGGGCCCATGTTTAGTTTTATTGTTCATTAAACTGTTCCTAATTAGTCTCTATATATACCCCGTCATGTATTTATGATCTTTGTAATGAGCAAATAAAGAAAACCCTAGTTGCAGCCCATGGAATTAAGTCACACCAATCGAACACGTTAAAACCTTGTGCTGTTTATTTTATGTCTGCGTGATGATCGTTTGTGCATTTGTTTTCGTGTGTCAGTTCCACTACGCCGCTTGAATCCTAACAAGTGGCACCAGAGCTTAGGCTCATTGAACATACGACACTGAGTAGACGATTCACAAAAGGTTCGAGTACCTGTGTTTGGTCGTCGTTTTTTTGGTGTTTGCGTTGAATAGAAGAAATAAAAAATCAAGTTTCTTTTTTCCTTGAGGTTTGCATGGAACCCAATAATATATTTTGGTTTCTAGCTTCTAACGATATCTCAAGAATATTGGGAAGGATATTTGATTTAATTTGTTTGCTGCGAACAATTTAAAAAACAATAACTATATATAATATATATATATATATATATATATATATATATATTGTTGATTTGATCAAGAAAGAAAATAATAATATTTTGGTGATCGAGATCAAGTACCGGGTTACTACTCTTTGAAGCCGTCGATTAGGGTTTGGTGAAAAACTCTTGGATTCGCTGAGTAAAGGTTAGAGTTTTGTGTTTTCAAGTTTCTATTTTTTTGACGGGTTATTATCAACTGTTTGAGGGAACCGTGTTTTATTAAAGAAAAGTATAAAAGAAAAGTATTTCGGGTTTAGATTTGTCTGCTAAGGTTTTTTTTAGGAGCAAATTGGTCAATTGACAGTGTTCAGTAGAACAACCGTCAAGTTCAGGCTAGTGCCATTGTTGTGTCTGTTCACTTTTTTTTATTTGTTTCTTGTTTGCTACTTGAGATGGCTAAAGTCGGGAAGGTTGTGATCGAGAAATTTAATGGTGCTAATTTCAGTTGGTGGAAAATGCAAGTAGAAGAATTGTTATATCAAAAAGACTTGGATATGGTACTAGGAGAAAAACCAGCCAAAATAGAACAAGCTATTTGGGAATCAAATGACAAAAAGGCTTGTGCGGATATTACATTGACTTCGATGAAAATGTTGCTTTTAACGTCATTAAGGAAACCACGGCTCATGGTATGATGTCTGCTTTGTCAAATATGTATGAGAAACCGTTTGTGGCAAATAAGGTGTTCTTGATTCAGGAGTTGATGAACACAAGGATGAAAGAATAAAGCTCAGTGATTGCTCACATTAACAATCTAAATTCAATCTGAACAAGACTTGTATCTGTTGGAATTAAGTTTGATGATGAAGTTCATGCTCCACTGCTGTTGTCGTCTCTGCCTGATAGTTGGTCTGGAACTGTGACTGCAATTTCAAGTTCTATGGGGACTAAGGGTTTCACTCTTAATGGTATTCGGGATCTAATTATGGGTGAAGATACCAGAAGAAAGGACTCGGGTGAATCATCAAATAGTGAACTGTTATATGTTGGCAGGGGTCGGGATAATAACAGGAACAGTAGGAGTCAGGAAATGATTTCATCTAAATCTAGGAAGAATATGAAGTGTTGGAACTGCAATGAGGTGCAACATGTTAAGAGTCTGTGTCCGAATAAGAAAGAATTGAACACTGCCGCTGGGGATATTTCTGATGATGATGCATTGATACTCGGTGGAAAACAGTGTGGACTCTTGGGTCATGGATTCAAGTGCTTCGTTTCACGCCATGGACAACGGGAAAACGATGGTGATCTGAAACATGGTGATTTTAGAAAGGTACGATTAGCCGATGACAAGATACTTAAAGTATAGGGCATGGGTGATATTGATTTGGTTACTTCACTGGGTAGTACATGGAACCTAAAGAATGTCATGGTGATTCCAAGTATGAAGAAGAAACTGATTTCAGTTGGTCAGCTGGATGAACAAGGACTGGAAGTGAGGTTTGGTGGAGGTAAATGGAAGGTGATCAATGGTAATCTGGTTATTGCTCGTGGTATGAAGCAAGAGTTATTGTATATGGTTGAGTTATTATATATGGTTAAGATACCTGTTTATCTGGTTATTGTATATGGTTGAGATACCTGCTAATCTGTTGAAGTTTTCTTCTCCGAACAGTGTCTAGTTGGCGATTGATGCAAATGCTTCGGCCATACTTTGGTTTATTCTTCTGTATCACTTTTCGTTTTGTCTTTGTTTGAGATTGATTTTGAACTGGCCTTTACTCTTTCTCTCGATTGAGGCAAACTTGTTGCTATTTCGTTTTGTTTTTCTTCTCCTTTTGAACTGGCCTTTACTCTTTCTCTTCGAAACACTAATCGTTTACCATCACTTACTTTCTTCACTTGATCCGCCATTGTTGCCTTCTTCAGCTTGTGATATGGTATGAATATGGTTGTTGACTGTTGTTTCTTGTTGATTTCCGCTCACTTCACCGTCAATCCGTAGTTGGACTTTGATTTTGGTTTGTTTCGTTTTGTGATAACTTTCTACTTAGTTAGCTGTTGAAATTTCTTTGACTTTTATTTGTATCTAATTAACTTCGATTTTGCTCCTTCAAATTTCCTTTGTCACCCACGTCGCACCACCCACCCACCACAGCCAGCGCCCACCCGCCTCCCACCTGCCATCGCGAACCCAGACCCGTACCAGCAGCATAATCGAAGAACCCTAACTTGGGTGTACATTTGGTGAGATCGTTCCATCTCGAGTTTGCATATCTGCTTTTACTCGTCTTTAATTATATCTTTAATTATACCTTTTCGTTTAGATTGTTTGGCTGGGTTAGGGGTACTAGCATTGTGGTTTTAAATAGGGAGAGTCATCCCCTATTCTTGGGCTATTACTACTTTTGTGTGATTTGATATATTTCTGCTTCTTGATTTGATTGTGTCCCATGTGTATTGTTGACCTCGTGTGACTGATTGCTTTTGATTGTGTATTACTAGTGCTGCACTTCTATTTTAAGGTGTTTTCCGTGAATTTTGGTTGTATTAGTTGACTCTGTCTGGTAAAATAGATAGCAGGAGCCATTATGCTGCCCCGAGAGCATGTTCAGTGACGAGAGGTGCAACTACAGGGAAAAAGGGTTATAGATTACGAGTGGCATCGTGGAATGTAAAAGCATCATAGTCGACGAGGTTACGAGAGCGCTGAAGAAAATGGGAAGAGCTAAGGCGGTGGGGCCAGACAACATACCGATTGAAGCGTGGAAATGCCTGGGAGACGAGGGCCTGAAATGGCTAACAGACTTATTTAACACTATATTCAAAAACGGGAGAATGCCAGAACAATGGAGAAGCAGTCTCATAGTCCCCATATATAAGAAAAAAGGAGATGCCCAATGTTGTGCAAATTACAGAGGAATAAAACTATTGAGTCACACCATGAAACTATGGGAAAGAGTTGTTGACACGAGAATTAGACGAGAAACTCAGATTGCGGTAAACCAATTTGGATTTATGCCAGGACGCTCTACAACAGAAGCCATACATGTCATAAGAAGGATAATGGAGAAATATAGAGAAAAGAAAAGGGACCTCCATATGGTATCTATTGACCTAGAAAAAGCATACGACAGTGTGTCGTGTCAACTCATTTGGGAAAGTTTACGACACAGAAGGGTACCAGAGAAGTATATCAAAATAATAATGGATATGTATGAAGGGGCAAAAACGTGTGTGCGAGCACCTGTCGGAGACACAGACTTCTTCCCGGTAGAAGTAGGACTACACCAGGGATCGGCATTGAGCTCATTTCTCTTCACAGTAGTGCTGGATGAGATGACCAAGTCTATACAAGAGACAGTCCCGTGGTGCATGCTGTTTGCCGATGATATTGTCTTAATATTAGAATCTAAAACGGTGCTTAACGAGAGGCTAGAACAGTGGAGAGCCGCACTAGAGCGCAGAGGCTTAACGATAAATCGATCTAAGACTGAATACATGCATTGTAATTTTAGTGGTGAGGCTGAGGACACCAAATCAGTATCCAGGGTATGACGGTACCACAGACGTCTAGGTTCAAATACCTGGGCTCGTACGTTCAAGAGGACGGAGAGATACACAGCGATGTAGCTCACCGTGTGCAATCAGGATGGTGTAAATGGAGAGCAACATCGGGGATCCTGTGTGATAAGAGGTTCCCAACAAAAATAAAGGAAAAACTACACAGAGTGGTGGTACGTCCAGCTATGTTATACGGAACAGACTGTTGGGCCATAAAGAAATCGCACCAGAGACAAATAGAGGTCGCGGAAATGCGAATGCTGAGGTGGATGTGTGGACACACAAGATTAGATCGCATAAGAAATGACGTGTTTCGACAGAGGCTACAGGTGGCTTGTATCACAGATAAAATACGAGAGGGAAGATTAAGATGGTTTGGGCACGTAAAACGAAGGTCGATGGTAGCACCCGTTAGAGCTGTAGAGAACATAAACGTAGAGGGAAGGAGGAGTAGAGGTAGACCGAGGCTGATTTGGGACGAGATAATTAGACGAGATATGATAGACTTGCACCTCTCTGAGCACATGATCAAGGATAGGAGTGAGTGGAGACGTAGAATTAAAATTAAGGACTTTTAATGGAGGGTAGACATAGACTTGTTGCGGGCCCCCTGTTTTCTTTATTCTGTTTTCCTTATTCTGCCCTTATACGTGATTCTTCCCGCTTATTTGTTGTACGCACTTTCTAAGTTTCTATGTGAGTTAAACCTGTGTGTTGTCTGCCATATATTATGATTGTGATTGTTATTTGATTTCGTTTGTGAGTCGGGGGTCTCTGCGGAAGCAGTCTCTCTATCTCCCAAGATAGAGAGGAAAGACTCGCCACCACCTACCCCTCCCAGCTACGAAGCACGGAAGTGGCGTAAAGCATGGAGTATCCGTTTCGGGAACTCGGCGGAAGCGGAAACGCGTAAGAAACGCGTAAGAAACGTTTCTATCACGCTTCGGTTTTGGAGGATACCATACCGGGACGTTTCGATAGAGTTTCGAGAGAGTTTCGGATTAAATTTAGGGCAACAGTTTAACACCTCTGTTATTACCTTCGACCGCCACCACCTAATCGACCCATCGACTTCATGTCTTCATCAACCCACTCCACCACCGCCTAATCGACCCATCGACTTCATCAACCCATCGACTTCATGTCTTCATCAACCCACTCCGCCACCGCCTAACCGACTACAAAATCATCAACCCAGTCCGCCACCGCCTAACCGACTAGTCGACTACAATTGAAGCCTTGATGGTGTGTATTCAATCGATTCAATCGGTTTTTTAAGATGTGTATTCAATAGATTTTAGCGACAATCGAGTATTGATTCAATGATTCCATCGTGATTCAATCGGCCTTTGCCGACTACATTATTTCATTATTATATATGATCAAGAGTCAAAGACACAGTCACACAACATGAATATTAAATAGTTTAATACTATAATTGTATAATATATTCAATAGGTGTAGTTTAAAAAGTTTATTTTAGTCATTTAAATTGTTAAATGGGTTTATGTTCAATTATGTTTAGCTACTATCATTTAAATTGGAATTTGTTTGATACATTTATTTATTCTTTTTATATATTTTTTTACCGTACCCTAGCCGTACCCGTATCTAGAATTTTTAATATTTGCCGTTCCCCGTACCCGTACCGTCCCCGTACCCGTACCGTCCCCGTACCCACCTCCCGTACCCGTTTTGATGCTACCTAGCCTCCCAGACCCTGCTCCTGAGTGGAATTTACTGGGTACGTTTGTTTGTTTGTTTGTTTGTTATCGTGGAATGTAGGAACCCTAACTAGTAAGTTACTAGAGGTAACTTATATGCTGAAGAAACGTAGGGTCCAGATAACGTGTCTTCAGGAGACTAGATAGCGGGGTGGGAGAGCAAAAGAGTGCAATAGTTATAAATTATGGTATTCAGGGTCAGATGGAACAAAGAATGGAGTAGGTTTTCTAGTTGCTAAGGAACTTCAAGATAATGTAGTGGAGGTGAGAAGATACGATGATAGAATTATGTTGTTAAGAATAGTAATAGGGGATGAAGTAGTGGCAGTAGTTAGTGCGTACGCACCACATGTTGGACTAAGGGAAACGGAAAGAAAGAAGTTCTGGAGAGTTTAGATCACGTTATGGGTGACATACCTAGAGAAGAAAAAATATGCATAGGAGGAAGTTTTAATGTGTTGTTATAATTCTTTGTATTAATGTAGTTTTAGTATAGTGCAAGGACTAAAGTTGTAATTAGTTAGTTAGTTAAGTCTAACTGCTATAAATAGGTGTGTGAAGTGTGTAATTGTGTATCACTTTTCAAATAGAAATCAAACGATCTTCATGTTCTAATTCTAACAGTTGGTATCAGAGCTTAAGAGGCTCTCGATCTGAAATTGAAAACTCCTCCCTCAATCGATCGGCGGTCGTATGCTGGCAGACCCCTAAATCGACTGTGGAATTCTTGAAGAACCCTAAATTGACTGTCGAATCCTCTCCAATTGATCATCGCACCATCGATTGAACTCCAATTTCAATCGTCGAACGCCAATTTCGATTGCAGCTCACCAATTTCGATTGTCGATCAATTCTGATACACGAATTGATTGAGAGCAGATCGAACGTGATCAATTCAAACGATCTTGGCAACCAATTCGATTCCTACACTCAATTCAATGGCCAATCAAGATAGGCAACTGGTGCTGAGAGACCCCAGCGATTCAATTCAGTTCAAGATTCCAATTCTCACTCCTTCGACCTACACTTCTTGGGCGATCAAGATGGAGGCCTTCATGGATGCCCAGGGGATCTGGGATGCCATAGAACCTCCCACCGAAGATACGGTAGATGTCAAATTGGGAAAGAAGGCAAAGGCCTTCATATTCCAAGCCCTGCCTGAAGATGTTCTTATGCAGGTGGCCGGATTTAAATCGGCAAAAGACATCTGGGATGCGTTAAAGAAACGGTATGTAGGTGAAGACAGAGTCAAGCAAGCCAGAATTCAAACTCTTGATCAAGAGTTTGAATTGCTGCGTATGGGAGAAAATGAATCTGTCGATGAATTCGCGGGAAAGATGGGTGAATTAGTGTCGAGATATAGAGCCTTGGGGACGACAGTGCCATCCTCCAAACAAGTTAGTCGATTCTTGAAAGCTGCTCCTGATAGATTTTTGCCGATTGTGGCTGCTATAGAACAGTTTTCAGATTTGGAGACAATGTCCTTCGAAGAACTAGTAGGGAGACTCAAAGCCTACGAAGAAAGACTGAAGCCAGTGACCCATGGTAAGACTACCTCTGGGCAGTTACTCGACTAAAACGGAATGGGAACAAAAGTCAAGGAGTGATGCTCATCAAGATCTCAAGAGCAGAGGGAGAGGTAGAGGTAAGTATGCCAAGGGAAGGGGAGGAAAGACAAACCAAGAATCTGGTAATAAAGACAAGCACCCCAACAAGAAGGACAAGAAGACATTGAGGTGTTATAACTGCGACAAGTTGGGCCACTTTGCAAATGAATGCAGGGCTCCAAGAAGGACAGATCAAGAAGCTAATTTGGCCCAAGCACAAGAGGATCAAGAATCCACCCTGCTGATGGCAGAGATAACAATGGATCTGGGGCTGCTAGAAGAACAGGGGGTGTACCCCAGAACCCTATCACAACAAGATTCCTGTTGTTGGTACTTAGACAATGGTGCCAGCAATCATATGACAGGAATAAGAGATCACTTCACTGAACTAGATGAAGCCATTAGTGGCAAAGTCAAGTTTGGTGATGGATCTGTAGTTGCTATAAAGGGCAGAGGTTCTATATGTTTTCAATGCAAAAATGGGGAGCATAGAGTAGTAACTAATGTCTACTACATACCAGCCCTGAAAAGCAACATTCTAAGCTTGGGTCAATTGGATGAAACAGGGTGTAAAATCCTGATGAAAGATGGACAGCTGTGGATATATGAGAGAGGGGGGAAAGCTCTCATGAATGTGAAGAAGTCTCATAACAGACTGTACAAAATCTGTCTGCAAGTCACCACTCCAAAATGTCTGTTGGCTGCTATGAGTGAGTCTGCTTGGATGTGGCATGCAAGATTGGGTCATCTAAGCTTTGATTCAATTAATAAAATGTCAAAGCACAATATGGTTAGAGGTATGCCAAAGATAGAACACAAATCACAGCTGTGTGAAAGTTGTTTGGTTGGAAAGCATAGAAGTCAACCATACCCCAGTGTAAGCAGCTACAGGGCTAAATCACCACTTGAACTAGTGCATGTTGATCTATGTGGGCCCCTGACTCCACCCACACCTGCTGGGAACAGGTATTTCATGCTCCTAGTGGATGATTATTCAAGATATATGTGGGTGTTTATGTTGAGATCTAAAGATCAGGCTCTTGAAGTCTTTAGAGATTTCCAAACTCAAGTTCAGTTGGAAACCTCTCATAGACTAAAAGCTTTGAGGACTGATAGAGGTGGTGAGTTTACATCAAAGAGTTTTGAGCAGCTGTGTAGCTTGGAGGGTGTGAAAAGGTTTCTGACAGCTCCTTACTCCCCACAGCAAAATGGTGTGGTGGAGAGGAGAAATCAGACTGTCATGGGGATGACAAGGTCTATTTTGAAGGCTATGAAGGTTCCTTTGGAGTTTTGGGCCGAAGCAGTAAGGCATTCAGTGTTTGTGTTGAATAGATGTCCTACTAAGGCATTGGAGGGAATGACTCCATATGAGAGGCTGTTCCAAAAGAAACCTAAGGTGAAACACTTGAGGGTTTTTGGGTGCAAAGCTTATGTCAAGATTCCAAGTCATCAAGTGACAAAGCTTGATGATAGGAGCACTCCTATGGTGCATCTAGGCATTGAACCCAGAACAAAAGCATATAGAATGTACAATCCTTGTTCTGGTAAGATTGTGGTAAGCAAGGATGTGAAATTTGAAGAAGAGAAGCCTTGGAATTGGAACAGCAGTGAACAGGAGAAATCTTCTAATCATAACTATACCAATTTTGGTGTGTTTGTGAACTCATCTGATCATACTCAATGTCTCCTAGTGAACAACCATTTGAGGCTGGTGTACTAGAACAGGATAGAAGTCCTGCACATACAGCAAATCAAGAAGGAGGTGTAGATGATTCAGGGGGTGGTAGTGAATGTGATCAAGGTAATAATGGTGAACTGCCTAGGGACTGTTATGATGATACTCCACCGAAGGGGTTCACAAGTCTTGATGATGTATTCAGTAGGACAGAGGTCCTTGAACAAATCCCCTTTGACCCTCCTGTCTTTAATGATGAGTTATTGCTGATCAGGGAACCGACAAACTATGATCAGGCAAAGAACAAGATTGAGTGGAAGAAGGCTATGCAAGAAGAGATAGAAAGCATAGAGAAAAATGGGACTTGGAAACTTGTTGAGTGTCCAGAAGGTGTGAGACCTATTGGGTTGAAATGGCTCTACAAGTTGAAGAAAGATGCACAAGGAAAAGTGGTAAGACACAAAGCTAGATTGGTGGTGAAAGGTTATGTGCAGAAGTATGGCATAGACTATGAGGAGGTATTTGCTCCCGTAGCTAGGCTTGAAACAGTGAGACTGATACTATCTGTAGCTGCTGTTAAGAAGTGGGAAGTTCATCATTTGGATGTGAAAACAGCCTTCTTGTATGGGGATCTAAAGGAAGAGGTATATGTATCACAGCCGGAAGGTTTTGTCAAGCAAGGTAAAGAGAGATTGGTTTACAAGCTCATTAAGGCTTTGTATGGCCTGAAACAGGCACCTAGGGCCTGGAATGAGAAGTACATCTTACCCTGTTGCAGTTTGGGTTTGAAAGATGCCCTCAAGAACATGCTGTGTATAAGAAGATGGATGGTAATGAAGCTGTGATTTTGGGAGTATATGTTGATGATTTAATTGTGACAGGATCTAGCTTGAGGAAAATTGATGATTTTAAAACTATGATGAGATCCAAATTTGAGATGACTGATCTAGGATTGTTGAAATATCATCTAGGCATCGAAGTCAAGCAAGATGATAGTGGAATTTTCTTGTGCCAGTCTGGTTATGCAAAGAAAATTTTGGAAGAGCATAACATGTGGGGTTGTAATCCAACTAGGGTTCCTATGGATCCTGGTTTGAAATTGGGAAAAGATGAAGAATTGGAAACTGTGGATGCTACCTTGTATAGGAGGTTGATTGGGTGTTTGAGATATCTAACCCAAACTAGGCCTGATCTATGTTATTCTGTGGGAATAGTTAGCAGATTCATGGAATCTCCTAGATTGTCTCATTGGCAGGCTGTGAAACATATACTAAGGTATCTTAAGGGTACTGTGGAGTATGGTGTATGGTATAAAAAGGGTGGTATGGCTGAGTTGATTGGCTATAGTGATAGCTCACATGCTCCTATAAAAGCTGATGGAAAGAGTACTACAGGGGTAGTATTTTATTATGGTGGTGGACCAGTGAGTTGGGTTAGTCATAAACAAGAGATAGTTGCATTATCCTCTTGTGAGGCTGAGTTTGTAGCTGCAACTGCAGCTGCACAGCAAGCAGTGTGGTTAAAAGGTGTGCTGGAAACCCTGATTGATTCTAATATAGGTCCTATTCTGCTTAATGTTGATAATAAATCAGCTATTCATCTTGTGAAGAATCCAGTTTTTCATGGAAGGTCAAAACATATCGATGTAAGATACCACTACATAAGAAGCTGTGTTGACAAAGGTCTTGTGAATGTAAGGCACATATGTGGTGAAGAACAAAAGGCAGATATACTTACTAAAGCCCTTCCTAGGCTGAAGTTCATGGAGATGAAGAAGTTGCTTGGTGTGGGAACTATACAAGAATTAAGGGGGTGAATGTTGTTATAATTCTTTGTATTAATGTAGTTTTAGTATAGTGCAAGGACTAAAGTTGTAATTAGTTAGTTAGTTAAGTCTAACTGCTATAAATAGGTGTGTGAAGTGTGTAATTGTGTATCACTTTTCAAATAGAAATCAAACGATCTTCATGTTCTAATTCTAACATAATGGGCATATCGATAAGGATAATGAGCACTTCCAGTTGGTGCATGAAGGCTTTAGGTATGATCTTAGGAATGACGGCAGTAAGGAGCTTCTTGACTTTGCATTAGCGCATGACTTAGGCATCATAAATTCGTTTTTTAAGAAAATAGACTCGCATCTAATCACGTTTAGCAGCGGCGGGAGGCACACACAGATAGACTATTTGCTGATGAAGGGAGAAGACCGTAGCTCGTGGAAGGACTGTAAGGCAATCTCGAGAGAGACAGTAGTGACTCAACATCAATTGTTGGTGGCGGATATACGCGTGAAGAGACCAATTGTCCAACCAAATAAAAAAGTTAGACCTACGATCAGATGGGGCCAGCTCAAAGACGAAAAGATTACCATTTTTAGAGATGAGGTCATACCAATGAGCCAGACTGGGCCACAGGAAGACGCAAACCAAAAGTGGAAGGCTATGGCAACTACAGTCATTCAAGCAGCTAAAGAAACTCTTGGACTTACAAAAAATAGGACAGTCGGGTCATAAAGAATCCTGGTGGTGGAACGAAAATGTACAGGAGAAGATAAGAATTAAACAACAAAGTTTTAGAGAGCTTATACGCTGTAACAATGAGGAAGAACGCGCAGAGCTAAAAGATAAACACAAGGAGGCTAAGCGAGAGGCAAAAAAGTCGGTGTCAGGGGCAAAGAACACGGCGTATGAGATGATGTATAAACGATTAGAGACGAAACAAGGAGAGCATGACATGTTTAAGATTGCCAAGGTAAGAGAGAGAAAAAAACAGGACTTGATAATGGTGAAGTTTATAAAGGCTGCGGATGGAAAGGTTTTGGTGAAGGAGAAAGACATCAAGGTGAGATGGAAAACTTACTTCAATAACCTTTTCAACATAAGGAACCCTAATCAACAAACTGAGATCGATAAAACAACGCAATAAAACAAATGTTATTGTAGAAGCATCACAATCGACGAAGTTACGAGAGCTCTGAAGAAAATGGGAAAGGCTATGGCGGTGGGGCCAGACAACATACCGATTAAAGTGTGGAAGTGCTTGGGAGATGAAGGTCTCCAATGGCTAACATATTTATTCAACACTATCTTCAAGACAGGGAAGATGCCAGAGCTGTGGAGAACCAGTGTCATAGTCCCCATATATAAGAAAAAAGGAGATGTCCAATGTTGCGCAAACTACAGGGGAATAAAACTATTGAGTCACACGATGAAATTATGGGAAAGAGTGAGTTATTGACACGAGAATTAGACGGGAAACTCAGATAGCGATAAACCAATTTGGATTTATGCCAAGACGCTCTACGACAGAAGCCATACACGTCATAAGGAGGATAATGGAGAAATATAGAGAAAAGAAAAGGGACCTCCATATGATATTCATTGACCTAGAAAAAGCCTATGACAGTGTTCCGCGTCAACTCATTTGGGAAAGTCTACGACTTAGAAGGGTACCAGAAAGGTATATCAAAATAATCAAGGATATGTATGACGGGGCAAAAACGTGTGTGCGAGCACCGGTCGGAGACACAGACTCCTTCCCGGTGAAAGTGGGACTCCACCAAGGATCGGCATTGAGCCCATTTCTCTTCACAGGAGTGTTGGATGAGATGACCAAGTCTATACAAGAGCCAGTCCCGTGGTGCATGCTCTTTACGGATGATATTGTCTTAATATCAAAATCTAAAATGATGCTTAACGACAGGCTAGAACAGTGGATTGTTGGGTTGTGAAGGCTTTGGGCCGAACTGGGCTTGGTTCGGGCATGTTTTCGCTGCAAACAGAAACAAGGGCAGCCGGCCCTAAGGCAATTAGGGTTATTTAGTTAATTCTTGGAGCCTAAGTTATTGCCCTAATTACTAACCCTAATCTAGCATTATAAATAGACCCATTGATGTAATTGTATTCTTTGAGCACAATAATAATATAAACCCTAGTTGCAGAGTGGACGTAGGTCACCTAGACCGAACCACTATAATTCCCTCGTGTCTACTCTTTCTTTTGTGTGATTGTGTGTGTTTGTTTGCTTCCGCTGGAACCTACTCTGATTGTGATACCTAACAAGTGGTATCAGAGCTGAAGTTCGGAAACACACCGGGTTTTACATACTGAAATCGCAGGAGGCTGTTCGAGAGGGCCGTGGTGCTACCACAAACAGGGCTGCTGATTATCTGTGGAGTTTGCGAATTAGGGTTTGATTAAACCCTAGGGTCGCCGCCTTCCAGGAGAGATCGCAAGGGCTGTTTGGCTGTTGATAGCTGCTGCGATTAGGGGTTTCTGTTTCGAACCCCTTGAAATCGCTGGCTACACCCGATTTTTTGCAGGTGAAGTTGTCGGTTCAGGTACTTCGGGTTTTGGGGTTTTACTGAAGGTGTGCTTGGCTTCGGTTAGCTTTGGTTCTTTGGTTTTTTTTTACTACAAAGGTTAATCTTTCTTCGCGGCGTTCATCAACTACAGTTTCTGTTTCGTGATTGTATTCGTTTCTCGTTTGCAATGGCTGAAGACGGGAGAGTTCGAATTGAAAAGTTTAATGGGACAGACTTTGCTTGGTGGAAGATGCAAATAGAAGCATTGCTTGGTGAAAAAGATTTGGAAGTAGTACTGGAAGAAAAGCCGGCTACAATGAGTAAAGCTGAAGAAGCAGTTTGGAACTCAAAGGACAAGAAGGCTAGAGGGGCTATTACATTGGCTTTGACGAGGAGCGTTGCATTTAACGTTATGCACGAAACCACGGCTCGTGGTATAATGACGGCTCTGTCAAATATGTATGAAAAGCCGTCTGCTGCTAATAAGGTGTTCTTGATGAGGGAGTTATTCATGACTCGAATGAATGAGGGAACTTCAGTTTTGGAGTATATTAATAATCTCAAATCGATAACCTCCAGGTTAGCTTCTGTGGGGATAAAGTTTGATGATGAGACTCAAGCTGTAGTATTACTATCTTCTTTGCCAGAAAGTTGGTCTGGAACTGTAACGGCTATTACTAGTTCTGTGGGGACCAATGGGTTAACATTTGACGGGGTCCGAAACATTGTGCTAGGTGAGGAAACTCGCCGGAAAAGCACTAGTGGTGGATCATCTTCTGGTTTGTTATATGTTAGCAGGGGAAGGGAAAATAACAAAAGCAGTGGGAGTCGAGGGAGGAGTTCATCTAGAGCTCGCAAAACTGTGAAGTACTGGAGTTGCGATGAGATTGGCCATGTTAAGAGTCAATGTCCAAAGCGTAAGCAAGGAAAATCTGGTGAAGTAAACACTGCTTTTGAGGATGAATGTGATGATGACACATTACTACTTGAGGCTGAAAATAGTGTGGACTCTTGGGTTATGGATTCTGGATCTTCGTTTCACGCGATGCACAGTGGGGAGGCGTTGATGAATCTAAAAGTTGGCAACTTTGGGAAGGTACGAATGGCAAATGGTAATATTCTTAATGTTACGGGCATAGGTGATGTTAATCTGTTAACTCCATTGGGAACCTACTGGAACTTGAAGAATGTTAGGGTCATTCCAGCTTTGAAGAGAAATCTTATCTCTGTTAGTCAACTGGATGAACAGAGACAAAAAGTAAAGTTTGGTAAAGGTAAATGGAAAGTAACAAAAGGAAATTTGGTTATTGCTCGTGGAAACAAACGAGGATCATTATACATGGTGGAAGTACCTGCTGAGGAAAATATGAGCGTTCCTCAATACAAAGTTGGGTTCGTTGAGTCAAAGGGGCAAAAGAGGGTTCAATTTGCAAGACTGAAACCTGGTGCCAAGGTGAGTCAAGCTGAGCGGGATTGGAGGTCTAAACCAGGTCAGGGGTTTGGTGACAGTGGGAGCACAGGGCGTGTTTCGGATACAGTCATAAAACAACGTTGGGTTTTGAAGACCACTACTCTGATTGTTAAATTCTCTCCTGTGGATGTCTTGCTAAATGAGGAGAGTGTTGATAAATTCTCGGATTATCTCTGGAGCTGGTGAATCGTGCATACCAGTTGAGTTAGAGAATGGGTTGGAGCTCGGGGGAGCTTCAACTGTCCCCTCATGTACTTGATGAGAGGGGGTGCAACTAGGGGCTATGATGAAGTCTTAGCTGATGGGTATGAAGCTTGGAAGACTTTGGATATGAAGAATACTGGAGTTACTAGATCTAGGTTACTTGGACGGCGTTTGTAGACTTTTGCAAAGCCTTCAAGTGGGAGATTGTTGGGTTGTGAAGGCTTTGGGCCGAACCGGGCTTGGTTCGGGCCTGTTTTCGCTGCAAACAGAAACAAGGGCAGCCGGCCCTAAGGCAATTAGGGTTATTTAGTTAATTCTTGGAGCCTAAGTTATTGCCTTAATTACTAACCCTAATCTAGCATTATAAATAGACCCATTGATGTAATTGTATTCTTTGAGCACAATAATAATATAAACCCTAGTTGCAGAGTAGACGTAGGTCACCTAGACCGAACCACTATAATTCTCTCGTGTCTACTCTTTCTTTTGTGTGATTGTGTGTGTTTGTTTGCTTCCGCTGGAACCTACTCTGATTGTAATACCTAACAAGAGCAGCACTGGAGCGCAGAGGCTTAAGGATAAGTCGCTCTAACACGGAATACATGCATTGTAACTTTAGTGGTGAGGCTGGAGAGATACACAGCGATGTAGCCCACTGTGTTCAAGCAGGATGGTGCAAGTGGAGAGCAGCATCAGGGATTCTGTGTGATAAGAGGTTTCCAGCAAAACTAAAGAGAAAACTATACAGAGTGGCAATACGTCCAGCTATGTTATACGGAACAGACTGCTGAGCCATAAAGAAATCGCACAAGAAACAAATAGAGGTCGCGGAAATGAGAATGCTGAGGTGGATGTATGGACACACAAGACTGGATCGGATAAGAAACAAAGTGTTTCGACAAAAGTTAGAGGTGGCTTGTATCACAGATAAAATACGAGAGGGAAGATTAAGATGGTTTGGGCATGTGAAGAGGAGACCGATGGCAGCACCCGTTAGAACAGTAGAGAACCTCAACTTAGAGGTAAGAGGAGTAGAGGAAGACCTAGGTTGACTTGGGACCAGATAATTAGACGAGATATGCTACACTTGCACCTCTCTGAGCACATGATCAAGGATAGGAGTGAGTGGAGGCGTAGGATTAAAATTAAGGACTTTTAGTGGGATCTGTGGGTAGGAAGAGTAAATAAAGACATGACGAGGGGCCACTCGCGTGATGTGTACGTGGTCTACATCTGCCCTTTATAGATAAAACTTGACGCTTCTCTGATGTATGCAATATAAATATTTAAATCTTTAGGTGATATATACCTGTATGTTGTGTGCTATGTGTTGTATGCTATATAGTATGCTACCTTGCTATTGTTATTGCTTTTGTTAACGAGTCGGGGGTCTCTTTGGAAGCGGTCTCTCTACCTACCAAGATAGAGAAAAGACTCGCCACCACCTACCCCTCCCAGACCCTGCTCTTGAGTGGGATATACTGGGTTTGTTTGTTTGTTTGTTTGTATGAAGTGTGGGTTATTGTATATGGTTGAGATACCTGTTGAGGGTGTATGACCGTCTTGGGTAAGCACGACAAAATTTGGTTTGCTAAATCTGGAACTAAGAGAGTTCATTTTGCAAACGTGAAGTCTGGAGTAAAGATGTTAGGTGAACAAGTTTGAAAGTCTAAACCATTCAGGGGATTCGATGACAGTGGGAGCACGGGACGTTTTCGGGGTACAGTTACAAAAAACCGTTGGGTTTTAAAGACTACGACTGAAAATTTCTCTCCTTGTGATTGTTTGCTGAATTTGGAGAGTGATGGTGATCCTCGGTGTATCTTTGATTCCGGTGGAATGTCCAAACCGGTTAAGATGGAAGATGAGTCGTTGGTGGGACTAGCCACGACTGAGTTGGAACTCGGGGGAGCTTCAACCGGCCCTTCTGGTACTTGATGATAAAGGTCGCTGCAACTAGGAGATGTGATGGAGTCTTAGCTTTTTCTTTAGGAACTGTAGGCTTGTTTAAATATGCAAGAAGTTACTGGACGACTGGGTTGCTTTGTACTTGAATAGTGGGCTAGAATTTATCGCAAAGCCTTCAAGTGGGAGATTGTTGGGTTTGTGAAGGCTTTGATCTTGGGCCCATGTTTAGTTTTCTTGTTCATTAAGTTGTTAACCCTAATTAGTATCTATATATACCATGTCATGTATTTGTAATCTTTGTACCGAGCAAATAAAGAAAACCCTTAGTTTTCATGTATTGTTAGTTTGCTCTCAATGTCTCAGATCCTCTTAAATCCTTGTCTAATGGACGTAGGTCACACCGACCGAGCCACGTTAAATCCTTGTGTCGTTTATTTTCTGTTTGCGTGATATTGTTTGTGCATTTGTGTTTATGTATTGGTTCTGTTGCGCCGCTTGAATCCTAACAGACTTAACTCATATGTGTTGGATAAATATCTTGGCTAACAAATCGAAGACATTTGTGAAGTTTAAATCATTCAAAAACATGGCATAAAAAGAAAGTGATTGCTTGATTAAAGTCTTGAGATCTGATCATGAAGGTGAATTTTGCTCTCAAGAATTTGATGCTTACTATGAGCAAGCTAGCATTCACAAAGAATTAACCACCCCTTATACTCTATAACATAATGGGGTGGTAGAAAAAAGGAACCGCATAATCATGGACCTAGTTCGAAGTATGCTTGCTGAACAAGAACTACCTAATTACTTCTGGGTCGAAGTTGCAACCACTGTTGTCCATGTGATCAACCGATCACCTACAGAAGCTCTACTAAATCAAACACCGGTGCATGCATGGACCGGTACAAAACCTTCTATTGGGCACCTAAGGTTGTGTTGTCTATGGTCTAGTTTCTTCTCAACATAGAAGAAAATTAGATAATCGAACGGGGAGAAACATCTTCATTGGGTATTCAACTCAAAGCGATGGATACCGGTTGTACAACCCAGACACGAAAAAGTTTTGTACAAAAAGAGAGAGTGTTTTTAAAGGACACAGAGTGGGATCTGAAAGCTAAAAGCATCAACAGTGACAGTGAACACGTTCTTCGACCCCTTCCCTCTTAAAAACTCCATTGTAACCTATGGTACTTCTCCTCGGAGTACCTCCTCCTCATCTTCTTTGTCCAACAGTACACCACCTACACCTACCTTATCAACTTTCTAGCCTTCTACTTCTATAACCATGTCCCCTTCTCATACTATACCTCAAACCGAGAATGAGGGTCACAACTCATTCTAATCATCTACCAGTGTTGTTCTCATACTATACCTCAAACCGAGAATGAGGGTCACAACTCATTCTAATCATCTACCAGTGTTGTAAAAATAGCGACTAGCATTCGATTAGTCGCCGATTAATCGCTAATCGGAGGTTGGCTACTTCGATTTCACCAAATCGAAGGTCCTAGGCGCCAATCGATCAAAATTGGTCAAACTCGGACCAAATCGTCCTAATCGGCGGTGTTCCAGCGATGAGAATGGCTGCATTTGCCTATTCCGGTGACGGATTAGCCGATTCCAGTGCCGGATTTGCCGATTCCAGCGCCAAACTCCTACGTCGGTGATAGAAACAAGACTGGAACGGCGGGGATGATGTATTGTTTTAAAAGATTTTAATAAGGTTTAGTTATTTTAAGATTTAACCTCTCCATGCTCACCAATTTACAATTTATCCCGTTAACTTGTAAATTAATACATAAATAAGTATAAAACTGATATTATAGATACATAAATTTGTAAAATTATACAAAAAGTTCTGATCCGATTAATCCTGATTAATCATTAGTCCGTACCACACCGCCCGACTAGCGCCTAGCGATTTCTAAAACACTGCCATAACCCCAACTATAGTTGGTCCATCAAAACGAGTGTACAAACCTCCAACATGGTTACAAGATTATCAAAGTGGCAGTGTTGTAAAAATCGCGACTAGCCTCCGATTGATCGCCGATTAGCCGCTAATCTAAGGTTAGGCGCTTCGATTTCACCAAACCGGAGGTGCTAGGCGGTAGTCGGTCAAAACTGGTCAAAGCCGGACCAAATCGTCCTAATCGGCGGTGTTCCGGCGATGATAACCGGCGGATTTTCCATTCCGGCGCCGGATTTGCTGATTCCGGAGAGAATGTGCGACTCCGGTGACCGGAATGACGAATTGTTGCGACCGGCGGTGATGGAACAACGGAAGGGGAACGGACTGTTCTATCTTTAGGGTTAGATTATTTAATTAAGTTTTTGAATTTTTGCATTCAACCCCTCAATATTCATCAATTTACAAATTATCCCCCAAACTTGCAAATTATTTCAACAAAAAGTATAAAATTATATATAAATTTGCAAAATTATACACAAAAGTCTGATCCGATTAATCTCGATTAATCCCGATTAATCTCGATTAATCCTTAGTCCCCACCTCACCGCCCGACTAGCGCCTAGCGATTTTTACAACACTGCAAAATGGAGGAGGGTTGTCCTAATGAAGAAAATTTATTCACTTATTGTTAGTTTGCTCTCGATGTCTCAGATCCTCTTACATATGAACAAGCTGCTAAGGATGTCAAATGGCAAGAGGCTATGAAGACAGAAATTCAAGCTATTGAAAGGAATCAAACATAGGAACTCGTAAGTCTTCCACAAGACAAGAAAGTGGTTAGGGTTAAATGGTTGTACAAAACCAAACATAGTTCATCCGAAGAAGTATTAAAGCAAAAAGCCCGGTTTGTAGCTAAGGGATATTCACAGCAGAAAGGAATTGATTATCAAGAGACAATTGCTTATGTGACTCGGTTTGAAACTATTCGTGTACTATTGGTAGTAGCAACTTAAATGAATTGGCTTGTGCATCAACTTGATGTCAAGTCAGCTTTTGTGAACAGAGAATTACACGAGGAGATCTATGTTGAACAACCAAAAGGCTTCATAGTTGATGGAGAGTCCAATAAGGTGTAAAACTCAAGAAAGCCTTACACGGCTTGAAACAGGCTCCTAGAGCCTTGTATGGAAAAATTGATGGGTACTTTGTGAAGCATGAGTTCAAGAGGAGCCCTAATGAACCAAATCTATATGTGAAACATGATGACAAAGGTGATGTTCTTTTATGTGTCTCTATGTTGATGACATAATATGTATTACTTGTGTTGATTTAATCACAGAATTAAAGAAAGGGATGAAAGCACATTTGAAATGACAGAAATGGGCCTTCTTTGGGACTTGAAGTCAAACAAACAAAGGAAGGTATTTTTTTGCATTAGGAGAATATGCTTCTAGTCTGCTCACTAGATTTGGAATGAACAACAATAAGGTTGATGCAACCCCTATGAACTCCAATGAAAAGCTTTGTCTTAAGATGGAGCTAACAAAACTAATGAGGAGTATTTAGAAGTCTAATTTGAGGTCTTATCTATCTTACACACACCAGGCTAGATCTGGCTTATGTTGTAAGCTTAATCTCTCGTTTCATGCACCAACCTTCGAAGATACACCTAGGTCTAGCGAGACAAATCCTAAGGTATGTAACATGATAGTGATAACGATTGGGCTAGCACCATTAATGATCACAAAAGCCTCTCTGCTTATGTTTTTACTCTGGGAAGTGGTGTTGTTGTTCGGTGTTCGAAAAAACGACACACTTTTGCAATATCAAGCACCAAAGCTAAATACATTTCAGCTACGGGTGCTACTTGTCAAGCCATTTGGTCATGCAAAATCAAGTTTTTTACAGAAGATGGTCATGGATAATCAAGTTTTTACAGAAAACGGTCATGCAGAATCAAGTTTTTTACTAAAATTTTGTAGTATAAACAATCAACTTGCTGATGTTAAAATCATTGTCCAGGGAAAATTTTGTGAACTTCAAACACATGCCAGGAGTAAAGGAGTTTGAATCAAGGGAGGATGATGAAGAATAGAATGATTCAAACTCTCTGATCTGCTTAGGAACTTGGCTGACTAATTCATGCACGTGGAGCTATTTATGTGGACTCATCTTTTGGGAAAAGCCTAATGTCTAGTCTAAGCTAAAGTGGTCTTATTGTTTGTTGAGTCTTTTACGTACTTTCTTCTATTATTTAATGCTACATACTTCTCTATTGTATGCATGCTTTTCCATAATAAACACTCAAAAGTTCCTAAGCAATTCTCTGTTCTTTGTTTGACTATCAATTCGTGTGAATATACAAATTTTTTACCAACTATATGTTTGAAGAGATCCCTAAGCAATCCTAAAAATCACTTCTTTTCCCGCAATGTTAAACCACAATGCCATCACATTGTGCATATGAAATTAAACACAAAAGCACGCAAAAGCATCCCAAGGTATATAACAACCACCAAATACCAAAGGGTCTATGGCCTAGCATCACAAGTGGTGGAGGGTTCAAGTCTAATGGTGAACAATATCGTAGACTTAGGAGCAAGGTTAGAGAGCGTGTGAGTTAGCCGTTCTAAACAATACAACCACCCCATGTTAGTATGATCATTTAAATATGATACATACATACCCCCTTTTCATGTCAAACCTACTACTTTCCAAACACAACAAATGATCTTCTATGGTTCCAAGAAAATTGGAATGCTTGATTTAGCAATGAAATTGTAGGAATAATAACCATAACTAGTAATTCTAGAAAACTAACAAAAATGGTAGCTAGCAATTCATAGCGCGTTCAATTAACATAAAAAAACATCAATTGTAAACTGAAACTAAATGTTCATGAAAGGTTCACCTGTTCAGAAGAAGCCATGGGAGACCTCAAGTGAGACAATTGTTGATGCGGAGTAGAGCCGTACAGCCATCGACACCGGTTGATGCTACTCGCGGTTCTCGAAATCCGAGAAATTCCTCGATAAATAGACATCTTCTTAAATATTATTATTGATCTTAAATACAAAGACGAAGAGATGCAATGAACAAAATACAGATATTGAACGCTTGGAGAAGGGGTAAACGACGGTGGCGGTGGCGGTGGCGGTGGCGGTGGAGGTGGCGGCAGCAGTGGGAAAATTGGAGGGGTTTGGAGGCGGAGAAAGATTAGTTGAAATCAACCGACGAAGGTGGTTCGAAAGTGTGACACGACGGCGATGAATGATGATGAACCGGGTGAGTGGAGATGCAACCACGTGCATAACCCTAACTCTAGGAACCCCTCCATCACTAGATTTTGAATTTTTTTTATTTATAGGATAAAATTTAAAAATATATTAACGTGAGGGGTTAATAAAAGCAAAAATTGACTTTAGGGGTACTCGTCGGTCACACCGGCGATGTCTCCTTTCTTAAAAAATGTACCCTGCGAAGATTTCACATGTTTTGTCCTTTTTCTCAGAACCCGTCGGTGCCACCATTTAGTTATGGGTTTGACTATTGACCGGTCTATGGTTTGTGTGACAGTCTGTGTGGACATTAATGCCCAAGAACCCGTCAATGGGACGTGCGATTTCTTGGGTAAATTAGGTTTTGGACGATTTTTTTTTTAAAAAAAATTACTTTCATATTATATAAACCACCCCATTTCTTTCACAGCACACAACTTCATTTCACAAAACAAACATCTTTCACCATAATTTCTCTATTTTCCAACAAACCCACGTACTTGATTCAATGGCGAATTAGGGTGTTACATCGGGTCCTTTGAATAGGGAATTGTTATTTTTTATTGGTGAGCATAGAGGTGCTCACTATTTTCAGAATCCAACGAACGATGTCGGTATCTTGCGTCCTAGACGGGGGGATACCAATTTTTAGAGACTCATCAAACACAAGCCTATACCCGGTAATATTATGTCTTATATAAGGATGGAGGGTTTTAGTGGTATTATTAATTGCGGTTACCGTAAGCTTGATGGTAGTTTGATTACGGCTTTGGTGGAGAGATGGCGGCCTGAAACCCACACGTTTCATTTACCTGTGGGAGAATGCACGGTAACCCTTCAATATGTTCAAGTGTTATGGGTTTTGCAAGTTGATGGTGATGTAATTACTGGCACTGATGTGTTGTTGAACAAAACTGAAATAATAGATTTGTTCGGGTATCTGACAGGTTGTTTTCTTGATCCCCATCATATAGAAAGTTTAAAAATAAACTTGGTTGACATTTTAAAAGAAATAGAAAAAGATTTCCCTACAAATGTCTCTATTAAGCAATGCCAGCAGCGTGCTCGATTAATAATATTATACATAATTAGGGCGTTTTATTCCCTGATTCATCTTCCAACTGTCTGCATGTTAATTTTTTAACACATGTAGAAGATCTAGAAGAGTGTGGCCAACTAAGTTGGGGAGTGCCACTTTAGCATAGTTGTACAGACAGTTATGCAAGGCAACAAAAATATCAGCTACTGATGTTAGTGGATCATAATTTTTGTTACAATTATGGGCTTGGGAAAGGTTACCTACCCTTTCTCCGATTAATGACTGTAGTCTTGACCGTAATACACCATGCGCATTACCATATGGTGCAAGGTATGTTAAAATTATGTAATAAATGTTATTCTATTTTTTAGAATTTATATTTATTATTTTTATTTAACCGATTTTTATTTTGAATTATATTTAAAGATGACAGGGTGGAAAACTTAGCTATATTTCAACCACTCCGAGCTGCTTGAGCGCATATAGATCATCATTACATACGATAAATAATAACATGGTATTAATTTTTTATTATTATTAATCATAAAATATATATTATGAAAACTTTAACAATTTGTATTTTGTTTTTGTATTAGTTTAACTGGAGGCCTTATTATGAAATTATTCACTGTCTACCTGGAGATTTGTAGAAGTGATAATTTATGTTGGAATAGTGATACATTTCTCATTTTTTGGAAGTATGTTGAGCCACACAATGCGAGCAGGGTAATGAGGCAATTTGACATTATTCAAATGATCCCTAGAAGGTTACCAGTGACACTGCAGGGACATGTTTGACTTCACAATATATCGCGTAAAGGGGTGAGAAATATTAATTGGGTACAGAAACATATTGTCTATATCCAAGCGTGGCATAATCGACATGCTACTGTTGTGAATGGAACCTACACAAATTCCACTGTTGCTTTAGAGGAATACATGCGATGGTATATGGATCGTACAGTTAGATTTGTAATGAACCCTGCCCATCAAGCCCCAAATCCGCATGGGTTCCAAAATGATGGATAAAATTTGACAATGATGGTATTATTATTATTATTATTGTTATTATTATTATTATTATTATTATTATTATTATTATTATTGTAGATACAAGGAATGAGCCAGTTTTCTCAAATGGCTGACAATGAAACGGTTAGCAACTTGGCGAGGCATTATCTGGATTTTTCACATACTGATTATAGAGGTTATCTACCAGCCCATGTGATGGAAAATCCAGTTCATGTTCAACTTCCACCTGTCACTTAACGTTTACGTAGGAGGGGTAGAGGAAAAGGACGAGGACGAGGAATGGTTGGAGAAGAAAATATAGAAGAACAATAAAATATGAGCCAACAATATATAGAGAACAACCAAAACTTTCATATGGGACAAGACTTTGTATCACCACAATTTACCCCTCCCTTTCAAATGGGCACCCAAATTTTGATGAGGCGGGTCCCTCATCTAATTACTCATCCCCGCAAACAAATTTTTTAAACCTTTTGACACTAATAGTCCATTACCATATTACCCTCACTTCCAAGAGACTGGTGATGTTGTTGCTCGGTTTTCAAATATTTCGTCATACCGATTCGACTTAAATGATGAAGCAACCAAGACAGATGAAGATTGCGATGCTCCTAATCCTACTCATTCTTCACAACGATTTTAATTATTGTATTAATGTTATAATTATTATATGGATGCTTGAATTATTATATAAATGTTATGCAAGTTTTATCTATCAGATATTTTATCTAATTACTCATGTATTATATAAGGACAAACACAATAAACAGAAGTAGTTAATAAACATAATAAGAAGAAGTAGTTAATAAAAAAGTTCAAACATCACAAACACAAAATTACTAAAACAATAATAGAGAAATAATCATGGCGTCATGGTTGTGAGTTTTGACACGTACTCATGTTATGACCCGGTTGTCTACATATGGAACATTTATGTACAACGGGTTCATCTGGATGATGACGAACATCCATCTCGTTATGTATCTTGTAGGTGCGTCTCCTACCTCGTTTTGTTGTAACCTTTGATGGGTCTGCTCTAATCCTCCAACCTGGGTCTATCCATAATCAGGGTGACGAAGTGGGTAAAAATGACCACTATACTGCTTTTGATAATCTGCAGTAGTGTATACCTCATGCATAGTGTAAAAAGGTGACACGCCCCTGTGTCGGCAAACAACAATCGCATGTGAGCACGGGAATCTTAGCATTTGCCATTTACCACAAGTACATGTTCTATCATTGAACTCCACGGTATAAACATTTCCACCAGCTTGATTATTATTTATCTTTGACAAAACCCTGTATCTTGCCTCGTGATGATCAAAATCTGTTATGATATGTTGCTACCCAATAAGATCACGGGATTCAAACAAACGCCATAAACGGGGGGGGTAAACCTGTGTTGCAAGTTGTTGCAATTTCCTGGTGTTTTTTATACTGCTCAACTGTTTTCTCAAACGTGCAATTAATAATGGCTTTAATTGGCATAAGCCTTACTCCCCACAGTGTGTTGTTAAAACTTTCAGAAATGTTTGTCGTTAGGTTACCCCAACGACACTGACTTTTATCATGTACAATCGTCCATTTTCTTTCTTTGATAGCTTTTAAATATTCCCAAGCTTCAGGCTTGAGACTTTGCATTTCAGCTAGAAATAAATCATACTTCCTTTATTGGGAGGTGCATCCAATCAACCAACAGATCTTTTTTAAACTAGACACCTTGAACTTGTGCATCATGTTACTACGCACATCGAAGACAAAATCGATGAACCGCATTGTTTACCATATCTTCAACATTCTGCATAGCGACGATAATTCCTTTATGTCTATCAGAAATAACACACAATTTTTCCCCCTTCCAACAAAATCATGATGAAATCCAACATGGGACCACAAGTGCTGCAAAAACCAACTCCAACTCTTTGTCGTTTCTTAGTCAACGATGGCATAAGCTACCGGCACTACGTAGTTGTTTGCATTTTTAAAAACTGCAATTAACATCTTAGCACGATAGGATCCCTTCAAAAAAGTACCATCAACAGATATCACAGACTGACTACGCTTGAATGTGTTGATTACCGGACCAAATACCCAAAACACATATTTAACATATGATATTGAGATGAACTAATCAGATGATGTAACCATTCCACAATAAACTTGGTTTGTTTCTTGTAGAGCATTGATCTACCTTGTAAGTTCTTCAAAATTACTGTCCCAAGTACCATATATTATCTTAATAGTATCCTTTTGAGCTCTCCATGCCTTATTATATGAAACATCAACATTCAACGTGTCTTTTATGTGTGCCTGAATTTGCTTGACGGGAAAAGTAAGGTCTTGGCGAATAAAGTGGATGATGCGATTTACAATATCTCTAGATTTCAGACCTCTGTTGTTGTTGCCAACAACACTACCAAAGCAGTTGTATGCATTGACCCATCTAGATATTCTCCACATGTTATGATGTTTAGGCTTTGTAGCATACACAAACCAACTACATTCAGGACCAATGGGAAGATCATTACTATAATTAGGGCTAGTTGTGTAGCATTTTGCTCTATACGCATCACTTTTAGTTTCAACAACAAACATTTCCCGGTTACGTGCAACATTCCATAATCGCACCACATGCGTCATATCATATTTTGATTTAAAGAACATGCCGACATGGATTTCTTTTGTTTCTTCATTCCATACATCCATGTAGTCTTCATCATCAAAATTAGCAGCTTCATAATCTCTTAATTCTTGAGGATCTTCAGAAAAGGTCACCTCCCATAAGAGATTCCTTGATTAACCACAAAATTATGGTGCTCACTAATCTCGTAGCCATCTTCATTGTCAGTTGATTCATCACGTGACGGAACGGATTCAGTATCTTCACTTCTTTGTGAACAATCATCATTCGAGTTATTAAACCCTCCGTGTTCATCGTCATTTAGATCAACATTTGATTGATGATTTGAAATATACCCCACGTTAAAATTTCTTGACGGACCGGCTTGATGATCACGTGAACTTGTATTGCCTGGAAAGATAGTAACTGTTTGTTCAGGTGATTCGGATACAGAAAACCCTCGTAGGAGATCCATACAATTTGATTGTTGGAGTGACATTATTGGATCCAAAATTACGTGAATATTTCCAATGAAAATTTCTACATAATCTGCCAATTGATACAATACTTCAAGACTCGAGTCATTAAAAATTTTGGATGTTTGAGAAAAACCACCGTACGTGTAAAATAGTTTGAACTTCAGATTATAATATTCTCGTGAAAGTTGAAGATGATCGTAAATGAAATCAACAAACGCTTCGTACAAAATTTTTTGAAGAACAATAGTGGTACTTCTGGTAGA
Source organism: Flaveria linearis (assembly GCA_024085815.1). Lineage (NCBI taxonomy): Eukaryota > Viridiplantae > Streptophyta > Magnoliopsida > Asterales > Asteraceae > Flaveria > Flaveria linearis. The sequence goes on along the minus strand of CM044004.1, from coordinate 17,411,360 downwards.
AGCATCACACATAACATTTCCGTTCATAAAGGAAACATCACCACCCCAGTATATTTGGATAAAATTGTGACATCCGGTAAGTTTCCGTTACCAAAACTCCGTTAGTTCCGTTAAGTCTTGCATACACGTGTCGTGAGCACACACTAGTTGTCGTTTAACGTTGGTGACTTTAAAGTAGTTAATAATGACAAACTAATAATAATCTAATCAATAATATGATTATTATATTATGCTTATGTGTTTTCGTGTTTTTTTAATACGAATTAGGAAATCAATCACGTAATATGACAACTTGCTATAATTATTTCATATGTTGCGCATCAAGTGAAAAATATGAAAGGTTATCATTTGTGACTAATAATAATTGTGTTTAGTAATTAAAAACCTTTTAAAAACTAGTTAAAACTTGGATTTTTATAAAATACAAGTTAAAAGGGCTTAAAGGGTAATTATGGGTAATTAAATAAAATTAAAAATCAAAAGCCAACCCTAGAACCCCCCCCCATCGGCCGCGACATCCCCTTTCCCACCTCTCCCTTTGCAAAATTCAGCCATATCTAAGTATCAAGCACCGATTTTGAGAAGTTCCAAGTAGTTCTAAAGTGTAGCAAGCATCAAACCTTGCCCATTACGCGAATTAAAAGTTAGTTTATGTTTTGTTGATGAATTTTGATAGGGGCCGAACCCTAATTCGGATTTGGGGTTAAAAATGTCGACTTTTGTTGTTGTTTGATGATGTTGATAGGTTAGTTTGATAGTATACATGTTGTTTAACGTTGATTATGCAAGAATGATACGTTTTTGTGAATTGTTCATGAACTTGATTCAAGATTGAACCCTAATTTTGAAATTGATGATGATAGTATGGAATTGATGATTATTTGATGATGTTATGATATTAGTTTGGTTGAATGAATGCTAGAATCCGTTGATCTTGCAAGAAATTGATGAATTGAAGGATTTGTTCACAGGTTACTAATAGTAGTAACTTTATTTGCATGATATGATAATTTGGTGATGGAGTGATGTTGTTGATGTGTTTAGGATGATATATGTATACTAGATTGATGATATGTATGCTAGAAAACCAAGAATGGATAATGTAGTTCATAGATTTCCAAAAGTAGTAACTTTTTAGATACGAATTGATGAATTATGTTAGTTAGATGTTGTTGATTTTTTAGGGGTTATTATGAACTTGATATGGCATATTATTGATGAATGCATGTGTACATTTGGTGCATGATAGATTTGGGATGTACTTTCCCAAAAGGGAAACTTTATTTGCACAAGGTTTGAATGATGATAGTTTGAGCATGTTTGGGACATTAGGAGCATGTTAGTATGTCCATGGATGATTTCTAAAGTGATAGAACCTGTTAAATAGGTTGCATGGAATGTCCATTTGGTTATGCGTGATTTATGTACTTTGATGATCATGTATGTTGTTGAATGTGGATTAGCAACTAGGACATCATGTTTGGGACTGGAAATTGATCATCTTAGTGTATGTGGAATGTAATGGACATGTTGAATGTATTGTTGGTAGTATGGATGATTAATTGATACATTATCTGTTTTGGCATGTTTATGATAATTCATAGTTATGGGTCATATGAGTAGGTTATGCATGATTTGACCTTGCATGATGTATGATTATATCTGGTTAAATGGTTTACAACACATAAGGTCACCAACGGGTCAAACGGGTCAACTGGGCCAAACATGTCTATCCTTCTAAAACCTTGAGTCTTTGGTTGTAGTGTACTTAGGGTTCCACATATTCTCTGTTTACACGTACTCATGTACTTACATGATCTAGGCAACCTCTGAGGGTTGACTGTCCACTCTTTTCTGCCAAGCAAACTCTAAATACTCATTAAGCATATCAGGTGAGTTCATGCCCCACTATTTATTTAATCTTTTTTGGGGGAGATAGCATACTGGTAATTTCACAAACGCTTTATGTATTTAAGTTGTGTATGATATTAATATAGTGCTGTTTACCATGGAAAAGTCCTCACACTTTCGAATTATTAATATTGAATAGCGGGGAAACTTGGGTAGTACTACTGGGTCTGACGAGCCCCACCTGTGTGACTCGAGGTCAACCGGGTGCAATTTGTCCTATGAACATTTGCCACGACCTGGTAAGTCGTGGCAGGAGGCAAAAACTATCACAGTCAGCTTCAATTGCGAAATCACTATGAATTAATATTTATTGTTAATAGACTAGCTATTTGTTATAATACACTGCTTATATATATCACAACTGTTAAACTGTTTATGTTTAAACGCCAACTCTTGAACTCACCAACCATTGTGTTGACATTTTTAGTATGCTATTCTCAGGTCGATAATCCAGCTTGCCAGTAGGAGCACATCACAAGTCCAACATACATTCTAAGGATTTAAATTATAAACACAATTACTTGTCTTTTAACTTTGGGTTTCGAATATTTGGATGGCGCATGTTTTTGCCATATTATGCATTTATATACTTTGGGTTTGTCTTATTTTACAAAACGCTTCCGCATGGTTTAAAGTTTGAACTTTGGTTTGTTTTATTCTAAACATGGCATGTAGAGTCGTTCTAAGTAACTATTGACTGTGATCTTGGTTTGTTCACACGCCTCACGGTAAAACTCCGCACATGGATTTTGAGGGTGTGACAAAAATAAGGTCTAGACATGATGAAATTTGTTGGTTTGAATAGGTTTTCGTTTAAGTTATTTGAGGATGGGTTTTTTTAAGTGAAGATAGTGTGAATTTTTTATGTTGGTTTGAGGAGGTTTTTGATTTTTGGTTTGACGGGTTTTTTTTTAGGATTCGGGATTTCATGAAAAGGTGAGATGGTTGATTGTGTTTATATTAAACACTCAGCACCCGACCGACCCTAATAAGAACCCGCCAATCCCATTGACGGGTTCTCTCTTTTCAAGACGTGGTCAATAGTCAAACCGAGAACTAGCAGGTGGCACCGGCGGGTTCCGAGGAAAAGGACAAAACATGTGGAACCTTGGCAAGGCATATTTTTTAAGAAAGGAGACCTCGCCGGTCACACCGGCGGGTACCCTAAAGTCAATTTTTTGCTTTTATTAACCCCTCAAGTCAATATATTTTTAAATTTACCCTATAAATAAAAAATTACTAAATTTTATCAATAATCGTGTGTTGACAACTTCACACTTTTATTATTAAAAAAAGGTTATTCTTTCACACACCACCGATTAAGCATTTTACACCAAACACGACAAACGACCGCTATTCACTATGTAAACGGTCGTTTGCAAGATAGTAAACGACAGTTTGCATGCTGATAAACGATGGTTTGCAGGTAAGACAAACGACAGTTTGTTGTTGGACAAACGACCGTTTAAGATAAAATAAACGACAGTTTTTTTTATAATTATATTAATTTTTCTATGTATAGTTATATTATACTTATTATATAATTTTATATAAGTTTAAGATAAAAAAATAAACTTTTTGTATGTACAAGTATTTAGTGTTTAATTTTATATATTGTTAAGGTTTTATATATATAGTTTACATTATGTAATTTTATAAAAAATTAAGATAAAAATTTAAGATAAACAAATATATAACTTTAAAACTTTTTGTATGTTCATGTATTTAGTGTTTAATTTTATATATTGTTACTTTATATATATATATATATGGATCATTATAGAACCAATTTTTATTTTCAGAACAAAAATAACCACTGATTTACATAAATGATGTGACAACCCGGAAAAATTTCATTACCTTTAATTAAACTATAGGGTTAAAACGGTAACATCTCGAATTTTATTTAATTAAAGTTAATTTTTCGAACAATTAAGTTTAAATACGTTGATATTAATTTCAACAATTATATTAATAATAATATTAATAATAATGTAAATAATAATAATAATAATAATAATAATAATATTTTATTAATAATAATAATTTATAAAAGTTTATTAAACTTGGATTTAATAAGTTCAGGGGGTTAATTTGCCAAATTTGAAACTTTAAAAGAAATTTTTACATGAAATAATAACAACCTAAACCACAGGGACCAAATGTGTAAAGTGAAATTTACACCCAAAACCCCCCGGCCCACTTATCCCCTCGATTTTCCGGCGACCCTTCGGCCGACCGCCGGCGTCCCTCCGGCGACCCCAGAAGCCACCTAAAAACCGGTCTTTCGAACCCCACAACGCATCAAAACGATCGTGGGATAGAAACCAACAATAATGCGTGCTTAATTTGAGGAAAAAGTATCCGGATTACACAATCCTATATCTATTCCTAATCTGTCTACACTTCCAATTTCATCCGAAACAAACAATAACATCACCTCCGATTCTCTCCTATATCGCGACCTGCAACCGACTGGAACATTATCAACTCGACATTTTGAATCTCAATTGATAAGGGGTTTTTGGTCGTGATCATTCTCAGAAGCTTCACACGAGTTTAATTAGATTATTACCATCTCTAGCACCTCGAACCATTTCCCCCTGTCGCGGCCTGTTCTTCGTGTGATCTAAGCACCATCTCAAATCAATTCGGGTAATTAAACAGACCAAAGTACTCGTTTTCACATAGGGAGCAAAAACCCCATGAATTCGATAGGTAATAACATCGAATCGGGGATCAATTTGATACCAATCGAATTAGGGTTCTTGATGATTTGGGGGTGTTTGGCTGGAATGAGTTAAAATGAATAGGAACCGGGTTCTACCGCGGCTTAGGCCTTTGGTTCACCGGTTCCCGACTCACAATGCATCCTTGAGGTCATGGGTTCGAACCCGTGCAACCTCACTTATTTTTTTATGTCCTTTTTCAACTTTTAAAAATATACAAAAATTCCTAAAAATTATAAAAATAACTTTTAAAAACTTCCTTTATTTTAAAAGTATTTAAGTAAATTTCTATAAATTTATTTATTAAAAACACCTTAATAATTTTTATAAAAATTATTTATAAATATTATAAATAGTTATTTTTTATAAAAATAGACTCTAAATAATAGTTTAAATTATTAATTTATTATTAAACACTGTATTATCTTTAATTATGGATAAATCATGATAATTGTGAAAATTATAAAGATTTTATAATTTCATAAATTATTTACAAACGATATTTTAGGTCGTTTCTTATAAAATATACTAATTAAAGGTGCAGTTTAATAATAAATTAAAACTTGTAAACATTACTTATTTGATAAGATAAATACAAATTAGATTTTATAAATTTAATTATAAAATCTTACTAAATTAAATACAAACTTACGTATTTAAATAATGTCTAAAATTTATTTAGAACATAATGATATGTTAAAATCATTATTAAATTACTCAAATGAAATGCAAATCTTTAGTTATTAAATAATTAACAAAAATAATTAAATGAATTAATTATATGTTTATAACAAATCCCAGAAAACCAAACCCTAGATCAATTAAACACCAGGTTCAAGATCTAACTTATTTAGGTTATGGATTTGTATCTATTTGCTTATGTGAATTATAATTCCTTAGGAGGAATTTACTAGATGCTAACACCACACGAGAACTGAGGTGAGTTCATACTTAACTATTCTCCTTTTTAATCATTTAAATATTTTAGGAAGGAATACATGTTGTAATTGAAATTTCAAATTATTTTGTGTATTATGTTAAATAATAATCGATCACATTTATGATTACATATGGTTACTATGAAAATCCTTCTCTGTATACTAGACTATAAACAAGCAGGGATCTTTTGGATAGTACTATCGGGGAGTGACTTACCCCCACAAAGGTTTGGACATGTGGTCCTTACCAAGATGCACAAAGATCTTATAAGTCATTCGGGATGATTGTTCTGTGTTGAGAAGGCAGATGTGCACTATGTAAAGTTTGTCATTATAGTTCCACTTACAACACATATGAGGATAAATGTAAAGGAGGATGTGCTTCTTGTGATTTGAAATTATTATGATTAATATAATATACACATAAAAAGGGAAAATTAACTATGATACATGGGCAAACCCTATTTAAAGGTTTTGTTGGCTTGTACTTAGTAAGTATGTGGGATAGCGAGTTCACCTTATAAAAGGGTTCCGACAGGCTATTCATATACAAATAAACTATGATACATGGGCAAATCTGTGAAGTCACTGGATCGATGAACATCCGAGCACGTTCTTGACGGAAGGATAAAAACCAAAAGACAAACAATAGTACGAACAATAATCGAATGATTTTATTGATAAAACATAACGATTTTA
>CM044004.1:17332583-17400083 GCA_024085815.1 Flaveria linearis | reverse complement strand
CTTTTATTTATGGTTTTTGCAGATTCAATGCGCAGCAGTATATACCAATCCCCAAATGGTTCTAGGTATTGGACTCCTATTGTTCCCGTAGATCATAAGCCAGTCGTTGGATCTAGGTTTCAAAACTGGCATGACGTATTAGGGATGCATGAGGCATACGCAGAGAAGGCTGGGTTCAGTACTCGTCTAAGTATAGTAAAAAAGAAAAAAGGTGTGATTACTCATAGATACATTTTGTGCAACAAGGCTGGAATACCAAATGGCAAGGTCAATGACACTTTGGATGTTAACTCAAAATCTCGTGTCCGTCGAAGAAACTTTAAGGTTTGTGATTGTCGCGCTCGTATAAAGTTTAAGTCTATTGAAGGAACTGAAGGATTTGAAGTTTACGGTTTTATCGAGGCACACAACCATGGGTTGGTGAATTCAGATAATTTAGACTTGACAAGAAAGAAGCGTAGGCTCGAATTTGTTGACAAGGAGTACATTGCTAAGTGTCGTTTGGCAAGTGTTGGTCCTTCGAAAGCACATAGGCTGCAAGTTGCATTAAAGGGGGGTCATCATATGGTTCAAGGGACTAAAACTGACTATAAAAACTTTAGTAGGGATATAACCAACTTCATTGGTGATAGTGATTGTCAATTTTTTATAGATAGGATGGAACATCGGGTGTTATGTGAAAACAATTTCACTTTCAAGTTTGTAGCAGTTGGCGACGAGATTAGGAATCTGTTTTGGGTAGATGAGGTGTCTAAGGTAAATTATCAAGCATTTGGTGATGTGCTAGCATTTGACCCAACATACCAGATTAACATGTATGTTAGTTATTATAGATTTTTTTATATTTTTTTTCATAATTGAATAATATATGTATTATGCAGGTATAATATGACTTTTGTTCCATTTACTGGCGTTGATCATCATAAAAGTTATGTCACTTTTGGTGCGGCATTGTTGTACGATGAGACCATTGAATCATACACTTGGTTGCTCAATTGTTTTATGGAAGCTCATAACCACAAGCAGCCATTGTTAGTTCTAACGGATCAAGATGCAGCTATGAAGCAGACAGTTTTAAAGGTGTTGGATAAATCAATTCATAGGCTTTGTATGTGGCATATCACCAATAAACTCCCGTCTAAGGTTTGCTAATATTTATCATGCTTCAAGTCCATATGTTTTCAATGTATTTTCAAATTAAGTACATATACGTATCAAACATATTGAAGAGGCAAAATCTCCTGTTAATTTTTTTGGGTATTTTTTCAAATTTGTGTTCGAAACAACATCTAACTATTTTTTTAATTTTGAAGTTGTCTGGACATTTATTGAATAACACTAATATTCGTGCATCCATTCACAAGCTCGTATGGAATGTCTATCTAACTCTATCTGACTTTGAGTGTAGATGGAAGTTATTAATGGAGAAGTTTGATCTACAAGATCACAAATGGCTATCCGATATGTTTTCTATAAGAGAGCAGTGGGTGCCCGGATATTTTAAGGATATCCGAATGTGTTGTCTGATGAAAACTACATCAAGATGCAAAAGCTCGAACTCATATTTCAAAGTTAATTCTAGTCCATCCAACACTCTTGTACAGTTCCTACTGTGTTTCGACAACGCTATAGATGGTCAAAGATATAATCAGCGTGTTCTAGAATTCAACACCACTACCACAGTTCCTACTTTCCTAACTAGTTTACTAATAGAACGTCATGCTTCTGAGATATACACACGTAACATATTTTTGGAGGTGCAAAAGGAGATACAAAAGTGCAAGACGCTATGTTACATAGTCAACCGTGAGGTAACGAACGGAAAATATAACTATATCATTGCACATCAAGATAATAGGGCGAATGTCATAAATGAATTTAAGGTATATTCTTGTTTATTTTTTCTTTTTTTATGAAACAAACTCATGTTATTTCTTTATTTACGTATATCAACCCTTACAATTACATTCGTGTCCTATATTCTTATTTTACAATATATATCAGTTGTAAGTAATTATTAAAATGGTAATACTAAAAGTGTTTTTTCACCTTATATTAAGTGTCCATATATGTACCTGTTACAGTCTTACCCAAATGATGATGTGGAGTTACTTTGAAACAATGGTACATATATGTAAATATACTTGAATATACTTTCATTATCATATTTTACTCATATGATGTTGTGGGGTTTCTAAAAACAGTGGTACATATATGTACCAAATTCATAATAATCAAAATCAAACTACTTCAATACATAGATAATTGTTTTATTGAATCATCTTTTTATTAATTACTCATCAATTTTTTTTACAAGTTCAGGTTATTCTTCATTCGTCAGACCATTCAGTCTCATGTTCTTGCATGTCATTCACACGTGTTGGATATATATGTAGACATGTGTTCTGCGTATTAAGGCATCATAAGATTGAAAAAATTCCACAACAATATATACATGGATGATGGAGAAAAGATGCGCTACCAAAAAAGGTTTTTAGTATGGAATACAGATACTGTGCTAATCGGTCTGAACATTCTGTAATTAGATCTCGTATAATGGACAATATGCAGCAATGCGTTGATAGGATAAGGTTGGATACAGAGAGGCTAACATTGCTGGAACAGCACATTCAAGAGATTAAGACAGAAATCTTTAATGAATTTCCACATGATCCATCATACAACCCATAAGGTGTTGTTTTTGAAGAGGTTTTACATCACCTCATCCTAATAAAGTACACTATAAACCACCGAATGGAATAAGGAACAAAGGTTGTGGGAGGAATAGGCGACTGATTGGTCCTGGTGAGAAGGCAAAGTCCAAAAGGAAGAAGCCTAAGAGGTTATGTAAATTTGTGGAAAATATGTTCGTGGTCATGACTCTCGCAATTGCACTGAAAAATTGAAATTACTTAATAAGGAAATGTGCAAAGAACGTAATGAAGAAGACGACTTATTAGATCAATCATCTGATTACGTTTCAATTGAAGACGAAAGTGACGACGGAGAAGATCAAGAACAATCTAATTAGGACGATCAGGAGTAGATGTTTAAGTTTTTTGTTTTTAATAATATTAGTACGTTATAAATTTTCACTTTGACTTTAGAAATTTTTATTAATTACATTTTTTGTTAACTTGTTAATGCACTCATACACATGGGTACATGTTGATATTCAAAATGTGCATATACGTACCATTTGTTTATATTGGAATGGGCTATATGTATATGTATTTTTGTAAGCCTAAAATTATGTATACTTGTCCGTATATAGGTAAATGGTACCAACAATTGTATGAGCATATATGTAACAATTGTCTTCAGAATTCATACCTAAAACATTATTCATATCTTAAATTTCATAATATATTTTTACAGGACTTTATTCCAAACAGTACATATATGTATTAACTTTTATGATATTTCCATAAGTAAAGCTATGAATTTAAACATGAAGATGAAATTGTTATGAATGTGGTACATATATGTACCACTGTTTGTAGAAACTCCACAACATCACATGAGGATCCAATGATAATGAAAGTATATGCAAGTATATGTACATATATGTACCACTGTTTATAGTAACTCGGCATCATCCTTTTATGTAAGACTACAACTTGTACAAAATGAGTAAACATATCATTCCAAACAATTCATAATTACCACATCCAAATTCATAATCATCTATCATATCATTCTAGATAAGTTATACTAATCTATACATTTTCATAACCGTTTATTGACCCAATAAAAAAAACTAAAAGCCATCAAATTACTTCAAAAATTGAACGCCATGATTTTATATCTATGCTCTTGATTCTTGATCCAATGATTCAGCTTCCTGCATCACCTTAGCCTTGTAGATATTAACGTTGAAAGTTAGAATTTTGAACGCGTATTTCTTCCTCAAATTTCTGATTTTTGTCTTCATTTTGTTTTCGTCTGAAGGAAAACCACAATCCCAATTTTTTACGTGACTTCCCATGAATGTCTCCATGTGTCGCATTACAAATATGCCCCAATCCACCGCATTCTTCGTCGTACTCCAGCTGATTTTTAACTTCACAGGAATTGCGGCTTCAATCTCTTTCCATTTTGGATGATCCAACGATCTCAAATACGCCACAAGAATATGTTTCTGTCATTTATAATTTAAACAATACGTTGTAAGGCCCCGTTCCCGGGCACCTCACAGTTGGTCATTCATCGCACATAAAAACATTTCAAACGTACATTTACTTTGCAGCGGAATTTAAATTTTCATTAATAACTAAAACATGTCATTTCATAACTTTACAACATTCGTTTTCTTCTCAAAATACAATGACATGTCAAAATATGGATGCCAGCCTCAACAACTGAGTAGTCGCCCTGTGCCATCCTCAGCAACATACCTGCCAACTGGAAACACATCAAAGTCAGCGTTGCTGAGTGAGTTCTAGTTTTATATTAAAAAAACATACTTTTCTTTCCTTTAAAGCCGTTTCTTTACTTTTACGCTATCACACATCGTACGTACACCTAGATAATATCATTATTATCTTCTTTTATCGTTCATTCTTTCTCTTTAACTTTCAATCATTCTCTGTCTGTCATTCGTTCATTATCTCTCTTTAACTTTCAATCATTCTCTATCTTTTGCTTCTATCGAGATCCGGTCACACTTTACCCTCTTCATGGCACACAGCCATGATCACTGAGGTCGAGTGACAGGGATCCCGTTTCATACGTCATCATTATGTTCCTTCCGTTCATTACTTTCATTCGTTCGCTCTTTATCTTTCAATACGTTCATTTTCTTTCGTTCGTTTCATACATCATACATACATACAGATAATAATTGTTATTATTATCTTCGTCATCGTTCGTTCATTCATTCATTTCTTTGCTCTTTACTTTTCATTACTCGCCCGAGTCTGTTGCAACATGAAGTTGCTCACCTCACTATCTCATCTCGTGCAATTTGCACCAATAGAGTTGTCACTAAGACCAACTCTCCCTGCGTGTGAAAACTCTTGGGGTTTAGCCAACATCGCACGCCATCTCATGGGTTAGCCCAACATCGCACGCTATATAATCCACATGAGGTAGGCCAAAATCACACGCTACAGAGCACACAGTAAATACCACATCGTACGTATCGGAGCAGCTACCAAAACTGAACTCCCACTGTGTCTATGTCCCCTTATGAGTTATACCGTACATATCGCACTAATCGCACCAACGGAGAGGTCACCTAGACCGACTCCCGCTGTGTGTGAGGGCTCTCGGGGTTTAGCCAGAATCGCACGCCATCTCATGGGTTAGCCCAACATCGCACACTACATAATCCACATGAGGTAGGCCAAAATCGCATGCTATAATACACACACCTTTGAGCTAACAACTCTCAATGAGCCGTGAACCTCCTTTCCTTCTGCTTGCAAGACAATCTTACTCTCGTTAATCTGGATCCTGTCTCCTGCAATACCAGAGTACGCGACAAGGACCTCTTTCGAGTCTGTTGCGACGCAGAGTCGCTCACCTCATACACTTACTTGCAAGCCTTTCATTCATTCATTATTTCATGTGTTCGTTTATTCATTCATTAATGCATGCATTCATTCATTACGTTCCTCTTTCATTATCTTTCACTTTACGTTATATAATACTTTCATTGTATTCATTAGCGTTCAACGTAAAGCCAAAGGAAGACATATATACATAATAAGGAACATACACATAATCCTAACATACATCATCACCATACAGGCATCATCATACACTCATAACACACATCCAACATACTATGCATCACACGCACCGCAAGGCATACGTCACACATAACATCATGCACGTCATCGTCGTCACTTATCGTCATACATCGTCTTGCATCATCCATGCCCAACTCATCATCTACAACCCCAAGGGTCCGAGTCTAAGTTCTCACTTTTCGAAAGTTGGACAATACCACGGACATTCGGGCGTATGGACACCCTTCAGTCGCCTGGCCTCCATGCGACAGGCCCTTCATTCGGGTGACTACACCTTCATTCGGGTGACTAGACCTTCATTCGGGTGACTAGACCTTCATTCGGGTGACTAGACCTTCATTCGGGTGACTAGACCTTCATTCGGGTGACTGGACCTTCAGTCTCCCTCCATTCGGGTGACTGGCCTTCAGTCTCCCCCCATTCAGGTGACTAGCCTTCAGTCTCCCCCCATTCAGGTGACTGGCCTTCAGTCTCCCCCCATTCAGGTGACTGGCCTTCAGTCTCCCCCCATTCAGGTGACTGGGCTCCAGTCTCCCCTCATTCGAGCGACTGAGCTCCAGTCTCCCCTTATTCAGGTGATTGAGCTACAGTCTCCCCTCATTCGGGCGACTGAGCTCCAGTCTCCCCTCATTCAGGCGACTGTGCTCCATTCTCCCCTCATTCGGGCGACTGAGCTCCATTCTCCCCTCATTCGGGCGACTGAGCTCCAGTCTCCCCTCATTCGGGCGACTGAGCTCCAGTCTCCCCTCATTCGGGCGACTGAGCTCCAGTCTCCCCTCATTCGGGCGACTGAGCTCCAGTCTCCCCTCATTCGGGCGACTGAGCTCCAGTCTCCCCTCATTCGGGCGACTGAGCTCCAGTCTCCCCTCATTCGGGCGACTGAGCTCCAGTCTCCCCTCATTCGGGCGACTGAGCTCCAGTCTCCCCTCATTCGGGCGACTGAGCTCCAGTCTCCCCTCATTCGGGCGACTGAGCTCCAGTCTCCCCTCATTCGGGCGACTGAGCTCCAGTCTCCCCTCATTCGGGCGACTGAGCTCCAGTCTCCCCTCATTCGGGCGACTGAGCTCCAGTCTCCCCTCATTCGGGCGACTGAGCTCCAGTCTCCCCTCATTTGGGCGACTGAGCTCCAGTCCCCCCTCATTCGGGCGACTAAGCTCCAGTCTCCCCTCATTCGGGCAACTGAGCTCCAGTCTCCCCTCATTCGGGTGACTGAGCTTAGCTGATGTAGAATGGAGTTCATCCCGACTGCAGCCGAGGGTTTTCAGCCCTCAAACCCTTCCAGACCTCGTTTGAGCTCAAATTAGCCCCTCTAATCCATAGGGAAACATACCTCGACCTCATACAAGCCTATCCTAGTCCGGGATCAAGCCCTAAACGTACCATACACATACACATACGTACATACACGGGTTAAACACCCAAAACTCGAAAAATAGGGTTTCAGATGTGTTCCAGCCCTAAAATCATTCAAAAAGTGTAAAAGAGGGGTCTTAGAACTCACCTTAGCAGCCTCCTCGGTTAGAGCTTCGATTTGACCCGCTATACGTCGATCTTGGCTCACGAACTCGCTTGAACCAACTTTCTTCTTCTCTTTTCCTCTTTCTCTCCTTTCTCTCTGATTTTGCAAGTATAGGGAGAGGGTAAGGGCTGCCCTCTCCCTTAAATACCCCTCGTCCAGTCGCCCGAGCTTCATGCGATTGGACCTTCAGTCGTCCAAGCTCTATGCGATTGAACTTTCCAGTCGTACGATTGAGCTGCAGTCGTTCGGTTGAGCTTCAATCGCATGAATCCCATGCGATTGGACGCTCCAGTCGCATGACACTCCAAATCGAACTTTCCGGGCGTTACAAGTCCTCCCCCCTTAAACGGGTTTTGTCCCTGAAACCTATTGTTCCTTAAACCTTCACGGGCAATACTGTCCCATCTCTTTTCCAGTCTATCACTTGGAATCCTATCGCTCTACATCGTTTGTCAACATTCAACTTCGGGTCTATCTTGGACTATCGACATCGACAACCCATGCATACTGATCAACGTTCATTTGACCAGCACCTGCGACTTCAAACATGCCATGTAGAATACGGTTACTGCATCACAATATTCGAGCAAAGGCTCGGCGTCATAATCATTGAGCTTCAGAGCATCGCTAAGAACCTTCAGCTTTAATGCTTGAGGAACACGGCCATCCACTTGCGTAAAGTTGCTAGCCCTTGTTTGATGTCCTTTATGTATGAATAATGACCCTCTGGTAAACCCTACAACTGACAAGAAAGGCAAATCAGCTTATTTGGTGACCCAAACCAAATTTATCCTTTCTCTTTTGCTTCCGATCTCCCATTCTTCTTGTTTGCTATGCGTACTTTGCTGTCGATGAACAATTCACAGGCTGATACTGTTCCTTAGACAACGGGTGACATAGCTTTCTCAATTGCATCACGTAATCCTCTAGGGCATCTGGTAACCTAGTGAATCCACTAATAGCAATCTCTACATCGAAGGGCTCATCGATGTTTCTTCCCCTAACATGCAACTCACAACAGAAGGCAGTAGGAACGAACTACTACTAGCATCACATTTAAGGCATAAAAGCACAAACTTAAATTATCAGAAACGTACCTGACGTCAAGTCGAAGTCCGCTCTAACCTCCCTTTGGTCATGACAAAAGCTCTAGCTTCCGCCCTCTGTTCTCCTTCCTCCAGCCTTCTTCACTCCTGAACCTTCCGCCCTTGGCTTCTCACAGTTTTTACTCATATGGCTAATTCCTCCGCAATTATAGCATCTCATGGTTCCACATTCTCTAGCCATATGACCAAACTTCCCATACTTGTAGCAAGTATTTGGTCCCCTTTTGCATTCCCCCGAATGCTCCATCCCGCAATTTACACACCTATCCGACCCCACACAAGGTGCGACCACACGACGGTCATCCCCCCGTGCGTGCTTATTATTCGCCGGGACACCACCCCGTCCTGTTCTCTTCCCCTTCCAGTTCCGACCTACATCATCTTTCCCGCCATCTTCAGCCACCACCACCATCTTTCTTTCATCATACAACCTCCCCGCCAAATCAACCGCCGACCTAAACGTGCTTGGTCGGGCAGCGATCATATGCCTACGGATGTCCGTCGGCAAGCCCTGAATATACCTCTTGATCTTTCGCGAAAGAGGTGTCACCTGATCCGGCACCAGTCGTGCCATCTCGTTGAATTTAGTGGTGTATTGCTGATGTGTCATCGTCCCCGCTTCCAATTGCAGGAACTCCCTTTCAACTTTATCCATTTCACAGCGAGGACAGAACTCCTCAATCACCAGCCTTTTCAACTCTGACCATCTCATCCTTTCGATAGCCTGACTACCCTCAGCTTGGACTATATTGTCCCACCAGCATAAAGCTGAGTCCACGAAAGAATGAGTGGCGAACTTAACTTTCTGATCTTCCCGGCACTCACTAATTTCCAGTACCGCTTCCATCTCTCTGACCCAACGATGAGCGGCAGTAGCATTGCCGTTACCATCAAAGGTTGGGGGCTTGCATCATTGAAACGCCCCATGTTACAGCCTCGTGACGCCACCGGCGCAGGCGCTTCCTCTTCTTCCTCATCCTTGTCATCGTAGAAAACCGTTTCAGTCTCGGGCCGTCTCCATTCACCAGAAGATCTACCCCTTTCTTGTCTCTCCTCGTTTCTACCAGCCTTTATCACCTCGGTCACTACAGACAGTAAGACCGTCTGCATGACCTGGTGTACTTCTTCCACCACCGCCTCTCTCATCGAGGCTCTCAAATTGGCGCTTTCGTCTGCCCCCTCCTGATGAGGAGTCTCGTGTTCTTCATGAACCACCTTTTCAACTCTAGGCCTTCCTTTGGTGACCCGTGGTTCAGCACCACGTCCGCCACCACCTCCACCACGTGAAGCCTTAGAAGATCTACCACCGGCCATCCTCTATCACATTGAAAGATTCAAACACTAACACGGTCATTCCAGGGAATAGCTCAGTTCATGTCAAGTATAGTAAGTCCCTAATTATAGTGATCAGTTGTGATTAGCCACTTACCTTACTTTTCATACCTCGAGCATTACCTGTCCTGACTATATTAGCATCTAAATCTAACAGTAGCACATAAACACATAACATGCGCACACAATACTGGTTAACTTTAAGAAAATACCTGATGGCACGCAGCTACTCAGTTTGGCATCCCTTCCCTTTTTCTGTCCCATTCTCAGTTTAAGTTAAGGTTTATTTTGAAAATATTTACCCGATTCACTTAAACTTTAGCTCTGATACCAACTTGTAAGGCCCCGTTCCCGGGCACCTCACAGTTGGTCATTCATCGCACATAAAAACATTTCAAACGTACATTTACTTTGCAGCGGAATTTAAATTTTCATTACTAACTAAAACATGTCATTTCATAACTTTACAACATTCGTTTTCTTCTCAAAATACAATGACATGTCAAAATATGGATGCCAGCCTCAACAACTGAGTAGTCGCCCTGTGCCATCCTCAGCAACATACCTGCCAACTGGAAACACATCAAAGTCAGTGTTGCTGAGTGAGTTCTAGTTTTATATTAAAAAACATACTTTTCTTTCCTTTAAAACCGTTTCTTTACTTTTACGCTATCACACATCGTACGTACACATAGATAATATCATTATTATCTTCTTTTATCGTTCATTCTTTCTCTTTAACTTTCATTCGTTCTCTGTCTGTCATTCGTTCATTATCTCTCTTTAACTTTCATTCATTCTCTATCTTTTGCTTCTATCGAGATCCGGTCACACTTTACCCTCTTCATGGCACACAGCCATGATCACTGAGGTCGAGTGACAGGGATCCCGTTTCATACGTCATCATTATGTTCCTTACGTTCATTACTTTCATTCGTTCGCTCTTTATCTTTCATTACGTTCATTTTCTTTCGTTCGTTTCATACATCATACATACATAGAGATAATAATTGTTATTATTATCTTCGTCATCGTTCGTTCATTCATTCATTTCTTTTCTCTTTACTTTTCATTACTCGCCCGAGTCTGTTGCAACACGAAGTTGCTCACCTCACTATCTCATCTCGTGCAATTCGCACCAATAGAGTTGTCATTAAGACCAACTCTCCCTGCGTGTGAAAACTCTTGGGGTTTAGCCAACATCGCACGCCATCTCATGGGTTAGCCCAACATCGCACGCTATATAATCCACATGAGGTAGGCCAAAATCACACGCTACATAGCACACAGTAAATACCACATCGTACGTATCGGAGCAGCTACCAAAACTGAACTCCCACTGTGTCTATGTCCCCTTATGAGTTACACCGTACATATCGCACTAATCGCACCAACGGAGAGGTCAGCTAGACTGACTCCCGCTGTGTGTGTGAGGGCTCTCGGGGTTTAGCCAGAATCGCACGCCATCTCATGGGTTAGCCCAACATCGCACACTACATAATCCACATGAGGTAGGCCAAAATCGCACGCTATAATACACACACCTTTGAGCTAACAACTCTCAATGAGCCGTGAACCTCCTTTCCTTCTGCTTGCAAGACAATCTTACTCTCGTTCATCTGGATCCTGTCTCCTGCAATACCAGAGTACGCGACAAGGACCTCTTTCGAGTCTGTTGCGACGCAGAGTCGCTCACCTCATACACTTACTTGCAAGCCTTTCATTCATTCATTATTTCATGTGTTCGTTTATTTATTCATTAATGCATGCATTCATTCATTACGTTCCTCTTTCATTATCTTTCACTTTACGTTATATAATACTTTCATTGCATTCATTAGCGTTCAACGTAAAGCCAAAGGAAGACATATATACATAATAAGGAACATACACATAATCCTAACATACATCGTCACCATACAGGCATCATCATACACTCATAACACAAATCCAACATACTATGCATCACACGCACCGCCAGGCATACATCACACATAACATCATGCACGTCATCGTCGTCACTTATCGTCATACATCGTCTTGCATCATCCATGCCCAACTCATCATCTACAACCCCGAGGGTCCGAGTCTAAGTTCGCACTTTTCGAAAGTTGGACAATACCACGGACATTCGGGCGTATGGACACCCTTCAGTCGCCTGGCCTCCATGCGACAGGCCCTTCATTCGGGTGACTACACCTTCATTCGGGTGACTAGACCTTCATTCGGGTGACTAGACCTTCATTCGAGTGACTAGACCTTCATTCGGGTGACTAGACCTTCATTCGGGTGACTGGACCTTCAGTCTCCCTCCATTCGGGTGACTGGCCTTCAGTCTCCCCCCATTCAGGTGACTAGCCTTCAGTCTCCCCCTATTCAGGTGACTGGCCTTCAGTCTCCCCCCATTCAGGTGACTAGCCTTCAGTCTCCCCCCATTCAGGTGACTGGGCTCCAGTCTCCCCTCATTCGAGCGACTGAGCTCCAGTCTCCCCTTATTCAGGTGACTGAGCTACAGTCTCCCCTCATTCGGGCGACTGAGCTCCAGTCTCCCCTCATTCGGGCGACTGTGCTCCAGTCTCCCCTCATTCGGGCGACTGAGCTCCAGTCTCCCCTCATTCGGGCGACTGAGCTCCAGTCTCCCCTCATTCGGGCGACCGAGCTCCAGTCTCCCCTCATTCGGGCGACTGAGCTCAAGTCTCCCCTCATTCGGGCGACTGAGCTCCAGTCTCCCCTCATTCGGGCGACTGAGCTCCAGTCTCCCCTCATTCGGGCGACTGAGCTCCAGTCTCCCCTCATTCGGGCGACTGAGCTCCAGTCTCCCCTCATTCGGGCGACTGAGCTCCAGTCTCCCCTCATTCGGGCGACTGAGCTCCAGTCTCCCCTCATTCGGGCGACTGAGCTCCAGTCTCCCCTCATTCGGGCGACTGAGCTCCAGTCTCCCCTCATTCGGGCGACTGAGCCTAGCTGATGCAGAATGGAGTTCATCCCGACTGCAGCCGAGGGTTTTCGGCCCTCAAACCCTTCCAGACCTCGTTTGAGCTCAAATTAGCCCCTCTAATCCATAGGGAAACATACCTCGACCTCATACAAGCCTATCCTAGTCCGGGATCAAGCCCTAAACGTACCATACACATACACATACGTACATACACGGGTTAAACACCCAAAACTCGAAAAATAGGGTTTCAGATGTGTTCCAGCCCCAAAATCATTCAAAAACGTGTAAAAGAGGGGTCTTAGAACTCACCTTAGCAGCCTCCTCGGTTAGAGCTTCGATTTGACCCGCTATACGTCGATCTTGGCTCACGAACTCGCTTGAACCAACTTTCTTCTTCTCTTTTCCTCTTTCTCTCCTTTCTCTCTGATTTTGCAAGTATGGGGAGACGGTAAGGGCTGCCCTCTCCCTTAAATACCCCTCGTCCAGTCGCCCGAGCTTCATGCGATTGGACCTTCAGTCGTCCAAGCTCTATGCGATTGAACTTTCCAGTCGTACGATTGAGCTCCAGTCGTGCGGTTGAGCTTCAATCGCATGACTCCCATGCGATTGGATGCTCCAGTCGCATGACACTCCAAATCGAACTTTCCGGGCGTTACATACGTCACAATTACAGTTATGGACATTTTCAAATTTAATTATTAAAATATAATATATGATAATAAAAAACAACATACCACTTTAATGGGTGTTCCTTTTTTGCCAAACTCATCATCATCCTCAAAACTAATAATACTTTGATTGTTAGCCATATTGTCAATCACTGTGATGCCCGGGTACTTTAATTCTAAGCATATCAAGTAAAAATTGTTTTTCTCTAAGATTGAGAAAAATAAAAGGTCACAGTTCTTCAGATCACCAACACCCACGCCTCCTTCCAAAAAATTCTCAAAGTTTGTCCTAAAATGAATTAATCGTTCTTCATCACTTTCTAGGTTGCTTTCAATTATCCACCCAAGCTGTCAAGTTAAACAACTTTACGTTAGAAAGGTTATTACATGATATATTTCATGCATTTGAATGTAACATACTTACAAACGGGTTTATCCCACTAAAAATACGATATGGTGAGCTTGGGCTTCTATCCTTTTCAGTGTGGTTTAAAACTTTAGCCCAGGAATCGATCACATCATTAAATATTTGTTGGCCTGGTGTCAAGCTGATAAGATGGTATAAAGTTGTACCAGGCCAATTCTTCGTTCCAAATATTGTTACACTACACAAATAAGTCAAAGTGTATGTATAATAAAGGTACATCATTTACAAGGTAAAACAGTTATTGAAAAAAATCATTGAACATATACGGTAAGAATTCAAAGTTACATATATGTACCAAGTTTTAACATATATATGTATCAGTTGACTGTGCAAAGATTGTGCATATATGTAACACATTTGTGTAATGACATTTGTATGATGATGGTTTGTATTTTTTTCATATAAATCAGGAAACTTCATGTAAGTCCTTTACAATACTAACTTAAGATAATAACTGGGGGTTGCAATCATGTTTAAAATGTCTGCTTACTAATTTAATTTGTTTAAAAAAAAGGATTTTTTATAATACAAGTGGTACATATATGTACCACTTTTTTACACTATGTTGAAGAATACAAGTGGTACATATAAAGTCATAAACCTCCTTTTGTATTACTTTTTTTACAAGTAAAAATGGTTTAATACATATATGTATAATGTTTTAATACATATATGTACCAGGTGACTGTGCAAAGATTGTGCCTATATGTAAAACAATTGTATATATCACATTAGTACGTTGATGGTTTCTATATTTTTCATATAAATCATGAACCTTCATGTCTGTCCTTGTCAAAACTAATAACAGATAATAACCAGAATGTTAGTTTACCATGTAGTACTTATATGTACCACTGGGGTTTATAAACATGTTATATTTCTCTAATTGCTAAATTAATGCGATTCATAAAATAAGTACAATAATGTGTATACATAAATACGTATGTTTGGTAGTTACCTAAAAGTTCTTGCCGCATCTTTAAGTTCCATCTCATTCCTGTTATAACAATTTTAATAAATCACCAACACATAATCGGATGGATAAATACGGAAAATACTAAATTCGGCTATAGAAACTTACTGTTTACTCAACTCCCAATCCTTTAAAGATTTTTTAAGCTCCTCTAATTTCCTGCATATACATATATGTAAATGATTAGCCACAGAATCACATGCTTGAAAAACGTTAAATTTAAATCTTACTCCTCGTCAATTGATCCTGCCATCAAATACTTCCATATCTTCAATTCTTCTTTGGTAACCCCCTTATTCAAATCTACTTGCCTATCTATGTATGGTGAGACGTTCTTTGACGATGGTTGTTTTACTCGTTTACCCTTTCCCCTTGTGCTAGTTCCTGTGACTTTGCTCCTTGCCTCCTTACCTCCTATCACAATTTCACATGAAGGTCCTTTAAACCTTTCGTCTATTTCATTAAAATCTTGTGTTAGTCCAAGACTGTAGCTTGGACAGTCGTTTAAATCATGACTTATCGTCTTACCCGATCCTTTTCTAGCTGATTCTAACTCCAAAATATCAGATACCTCCATAATATCAGATACCTCCACGGCAAGCTGTGTCCATGCCTCTGCTTGATGTATAGGTATGTCCATATTTTCAGATTTATTTTTATCTTTTGATGTTTTCATTTGTTCTCCTGATAACTCATCCTCGCTCCCTTTTACATCATCTACTAATTCGACATACAGCTCTCTATACCTCTCTTGATAAGCGATCACATTATTATCATCAGGAAACATCTTCATTGCTGCCCTGATGGCCTTCTCATATTTCAATTTGACCTTAATGTTGAGAGAGTGTATTTTGTCAAGAATCTCTAGATTTCCCTGCAATAATGAATAATTTTAATGGAGTTAACAATTACCCTTTAACTTCAGTCATTATAATTACTATTAAAATATATACCTTTAATGTTGAATTATCCAAATCATCCAAGGATTCTGCATCATCGATATCATGTTTCCCACAACTATTCGATTCGCTTGCTTTCAACAGTTCTTCCGTTTCAGCATCATCTTCTTCCATATACTGCTCAGTTATTTCACCTAAACCAAATCCTCCAGAAATTAACAGTTCTTGTTCCTCTCTTTTCTTTAGCTTGTCCATTGTCCAAAAAGCAAGTGGGGACATTTTCCTATCGTTCTCCATTCCCGGGCATGTTACACAATCCACGTACAAAAGCTATGTTGAAATTCAAACAAATTAGTGAGTGAAAATTTGCATATAATTAACATATAAACGAGGTATCAATTTAAGATTCAAATTTCCTATCCTACCATAATGGATTATTAAACACATGACAATAGTACATATATGTATCAGTATGTCCACCATATCTTGTAAATTATATACAGTTTTTGTTCATATATGTATTAGATTTAGATTCAAATGTGATATCATACCATAATGGATTCTAAAACTCATAATCTCTATTTCACATTAATTATGACAAAAGTACATATATGGACCAGTATATCCACCATAAATTTGATAGCCACATACAGTATGTACACAATCCACGTATGGACCGGTATGATAAAAGTACACAATCCACGTACAAAAGCTATGATGAAATTCAAACAAATTAGTGAGTGAAAATTTGCATATAATTAACATATAAACGAGGTATCAGTTTAAGATTCAAATTTCCCATCCTACCATAATGGATTATTAAACACATGACAATAGTACATATATGTATCAGTATGTCCACCATATCTTGTAAGTTATATACAGTTACTGTTCATATATGTATCAGATTTAGATTCAAATGTGATATCATACCATAATGGATTCTTAAACTCATAATCACTATTTCACATTAATTATGACAAAAGTACAGATATGGACCAATATATCCACCATAACTTTGATATTCACATGCAAAATAACAGTACATATATGTTTCTATGCTATGATGCAACTGGTTTTAATGCAAAATCCATTAGTAGTATTACATTATCATATTAATTATAAGTTTAATACAAAAGGCTATGTTTACTTTACCGTAAGTATTGTCAGCGGACCAACAAAGTGGCTTAGTAGGTTGCACCTTACCCAATTCTCCTTGCACTTTTTAATAGCATCTTCTATTAATCCACACCAATCAAACTCTTTTATGTCTGTCTCAACAGTCATTGGTTTTACAATTTGACAGAAGCACTTCCCGTTCTTTCGACTAAACACCATTGTGTAGTAGAACAAGACTAAAAAATCCATCTTAAAGTAAAAATAGTCTTTGTATTCTCCTTCAACTATTTTATCAACTATATCTGATGGTCCAACATTAACCCCCTAATAACGAGCCCTCCATTTAGTGTAGTCCGCACTAACCTTGCTATCCTTGCTCATCAAATCTATGCCCCCATTCGGAACCCCAAGCAGTTTATAAATTGCTCCTCTATCAACATTCACTCTTCCTCTACTTGTTTTAATAATCATTTGGTTAGGCTCCAACATGTCAACAACATAATGACCGAGCTTTGACGGTATACCATCCATATTGAACCTCAACAACCTACCAAAACCCATGCTCACTACCACTTCTCTTTGCTGTTTGTTTAATTTTGATACTGCTGTGAAGAACTGCTTGGGTGATGAATGCGTACGTATACCAAACCATTTTCTTTGTACCGTAACCCTCTTTTTCATCTCTTTTTTATTTGCTTTCCAATACTTCCTTCACATTACAAAAAAAAATTGTCTTCACAAAATACGTTGATGAAACATAATATATTATTTAAAAGAAAACATAACTTAGTACTTAGTTATCAATATTACCTCCGCTTATCTTAGTTCTTTTCCTTGGGTTATGTTCTTCCATTTCATCATCTTGACGTGTAGAATGTTTTCATTAACATCAACGTCGCATTTCATTTTCCTGTTTCGATGATATAAAAATATTAAAAGTTACTGTCAATGTTTTAAATGATATCATTATTACACACATATTCAGCGTGAAGATCACACTTACTTAGTACTCTTTTCTTTTTTGATACTATCTTCTTTCTTCCTTCTTTATTATTTCCTTTAGCTTTTTTTATTGCCTGCACATTTTCTCAATTCACCTTTAAATGATTAATATACATTACATATACGAATCGTAATTATATGCAAGAATGTAAAAATTTTAATATTTGACTTACCCTCCAATGATGCTTCATGTTCAAATACCATTTCTCTTAACTCATTATCATTTTTATCTTCATCCACATTATCAGCAACCAAATCCCCATCCTGAGGAACTTCTCCTACAATTAAATGTTTACACTCTTTCATATACGTGTCAATAATATGGTACACAGACGTACCACCAGTAAATATATTTTTTTAGTTTATTTGTACCTCATGATAGAATGGTTATTATTTACTTGTCTAGCAACATAGATATTGTATAGTAGGTAGGCGTTGTAATTATAATCAGACACATATGTACCGCTACCATTTTTTCAACATTACATATATGTACCAATTATGGTTCATGGTATGCTTATCATGTTTTAAAGCATAATTGATATATTATTATAATTCTATACATATTACTAAACAAAACACATATTGTAAAGAGGTTCATAATTAGTTTGTCATAATGCAATTACTCATTCCACTTTTTTGATTAAATCATCCCCGACTGTCCCGGCTTTAATATCTGTTTCTGTTTTTTGTATACCTGCAGATTTTCATATTATAGACATCAAACTAAACTCTTTTTTAAAACATGTAAAAACAAATTCACAAGTAAATCATGTACCCTTGTTCAATTGATCAACTCCTTTAACCCTTTCTCTGTCTCCTTCATTTTGGGTTCCACCTTCTATGTCAGTGATCATATGTTCTTCCTTGTCTGTTTTTTATATACGGGAAAGATATTAACAATTACAAGTCATATTAAGTCAACAGATCATAATTAGTATAAGGAAATAATTTAAAATATATAAAACACAGATCATAATTAGTATAAGGATAAAGAAAAAACCTTGATCCCCTGTGCGCCTTTCGTTAATTTTTCTAAAATGTTCCTTCACTTCATTTATTATTTTCCACTTCTCAATTAATCTCTTCTTGCGTTTACTCACTGAAAAAATACAATTAAATACTAAATTATATATATGTTCATTACATTTATTATACCGGTAACAGTTTATATACATATATGTATTTGTTTTATTTAAACAATATATACATAACATAACAGGATCACTATTGTTCATATATGCAGTTGATACATATATGTACCATAAACTTTATATATATGAACATGTAACCAAAAACATATGCATCCTAACACATATATGTACCTGTTTTATTAAAATAACATATACAGAACATAACAGGATTCACTATTGTTCCTATATGTAACTCATGTATAGAAAACACAAACAATCCAAATGTTTTACCTTCGATTTTAGGCGATGGGTCTTCAATATCGTCTACCTCAATCGGATCATCGGAAGTGTTTGTGAACTTACTAAAACTTGTTCGTTTTGCGATCCTTTCACTTTTCATTTTAACTGCATACCAAATTATAGTGTTTAAAAGTATTCAAAATACAACATAATTAACATAATTCTCTGCACACATTTACACAAAAAAAGTCGTAGTTCTTCACTGACATATATTAACCATTTGGAAGGAAAAGTCATAATCTTTTCCCACACAAAACGACTATTGTTGTTTTTTTGCAAACATTTAAACATCTGCATATGTATGTCTTTAAGGTTCATATATTTACCACTACAAATAAGCTTCCATATACTCAGAGTCATATTTAAAATTTTAAAATTTCTCAGTATTATCTTTAAGTAAATTAAGTCTTTAAACTCCTAATAATCTTATTTGAAATGTTAAAAATGTACATTCAAAACCACTGAAATCGTTTTAAATTTTTCGGTACACATATGTACCATCGGTTAACTCTTCACTCTATTCTGTACATAACACAGCCAACATCCTAAAAAACCTAATTTATTTCTTTGATTTCTACTAGTTTTAACATTCATCACCCACAATTCCATCAACAATCATCAACTCCCAAACAATCAAAATGTATCAACCTTTCGCAATGTTACTGCCAAAAAACTACTTCAATAAACATAAAATTCGTAAAAAATCCCTCTTATTACACATCAAAATCATTAATATTCTCAACTCTATATAGTTTTCGGCATTTATATGTACCAATTTCGCAAAAATTTACAACTTTTACACATATACATTACGAACCTTGAATGTGGTTTCTTCATGCGCGTGTTCTTCGTCTTCAAACTTCTTCTTCAAGAATGTGATGAATTTTAGTGTCGAATAAATGTATAACAATAACAAGATTGCTTAATATCGATTCTTGATTCGGTAAATTTTGATTGTCGATTGAAACGGAATCACAATAACTCAAATTTTTTAGGAATTGATTTAGAGATCAGTTACCAGAATTGTTTTATACCCAAAATACTCTTATTAATATTAAATATATTTTTTTACTTATTCACTTAACTAAAATAAGGGATGTCAATTAATAACCATTGATCTAAATGATCAATGGTTATTAATAGGTTTTCATAGTTTTCATCTTAAGTGTGGTTTCCATTAGATCCTCCCCCTATATACATATATATATATACATACATATATATACATACATATATATATGTATATATATGTATGTATGTATGTATGTATATATATATACACATACATATACATATATACACATATATATATATATACCAGGCTCATTACAGAAACAATTTTTTTTTCAAAACAAAAATAACCATTGATTTACATAAATTTAAATGACGAACCATTGATTTACATATATGTAACTTAAGGCTGATGATATTTAGTTGTTTTACATACATGTATGATATACACATATGTAAAATAACTTAAATATCATCAGAGTTAAGTTACATTTATATAAATCAATGGTTCTTTGGTTCTGAAAATAAAACATGATTCTGTAATGATCTTAACCCATATATATATACATATATATGAATATATATGTATGTATATATATGTATATATATATATATATATATATATCTATCTATATATATATATATATATATATATATATATATATATGGATCAGGATCATTACAATACCTAGGGTAAGTGACAAAGATTCTATACAAATGGTCAATCACAAAGAAAGACCCCGATGTGCATCCTTTTAGGGTAGCTAACCCACACACCGTTGGACTAACACCCTTCATTGGGCGTGTTTCCACTTACAAGGCTTGCAAGACTTACTTTACCTTACTTCGTTCGTTAATGCATGCATTCATTCATTATGTTCCTTTTTTATTATCTTCCACTTTATGTTACATAATACTTTCGTTTCATTCATTAACATTCAACATAAAGTCAGGGGAAAATAATCATACATATTAAGGAACATCAACATAAGCATGCAAACATCACCATACACGGCACCATCATACATACATAACATACATCATACATACCATCATGCATAAACATCAATCATACATCATCATCATCATGACTATCATAACGTCTATGACCTCGAAAGTCAACTTACACGAACCCCCGGGAACCTCCAAAGTTAAAGCTTACCTCTACACATCTCCCCGAAAGTCAGAAGGTTGAACTATGTTCTATCAGGCACCCAAGCCCTATTTGGGCATATGGAAACCCTTCAATCGCATGACCTCCCAAGCGACTGAATACTTAGGTGAATGGACATCAGGCGAATGGACCCTATGCGGATGGACTTATGCGGATGAATACTATGGGCGAATGAACACTATACGAATGAGCACTCAGGCGTATGGACCTCAGTCGTATGACTCCTATGTGAATGAACTTCAGTCGCACGACGCACATGCGAATGACCCTCAGTTGCACGACTCACATGCGATTGACCCTCAGTCGCACGACTCACATGCGAATGACCCTCAGTCGCACGACTCATATGCGAGTGACTGTCAGTCGCGTTACTTTCGGTCGCATGACCTCCAGTCGCATACCATTCGGTCGCATAGCCCTAACTGATGCAGAATGCAGTTCTTTCCCGAACCCAATCTGCAATTTTCGGCCTCCAAGCCCTCCCAAACCTGTTCTAAGCTTAAATAAACCATCCTAAACCTTAGAAACACATACCACCACACCATACAAGCACACACAAGCTCAAAATCAAAACCCAATCGTATCACACATAACACATACACACGGGTCAACACACACACACTTCAATAACGGGTTTCACTATGTGTTCCAGCCCGAAATCAGTTAATAACAAGTAAAAGAGGGGTCCTAGAACCCATACAAATAACACCACCGAGTAGAGCTTCAATCTAACCTACTTGATTTTGAGTCTTGCACCTTGATTCGCAAGAAAACCCAGAGTTTTGGCTCTTTTCTCCTTTCTTCTCTCTTTGGCTGATTTTCACAAGTGTGGGGGAGGGTGTGGGCTGCCCTCCCCTCTTAATCCCCCACTCTTCCAAACTTCCTCCCGTTTTGGCAAGTTTGGTCCTCGACTTTGGGATTTATTTCTTTTCTTTCTTTTTCTTTCTTCTTTTTCTTTCTTTGGCTTTATAAGAAAATAACCGGGTGTTACAAGTCCAGCCCCCTTATATAGGTTTAATCGCTGAAACCTGTTATTCCTCGAACAAATGTGGGTAATATTGTCTCATCTCTTCTTCAGTCTTCCACGTAGACTCAGATCCCTTTCTGTGCCTCCACTGTACACGCACAAGAGGAACCACTTTATTCCTTAACCTCTTCTCTTTACGGTCAATGATCGCCACTGGTTGCTCTACATAATTGAGCCGTTCATCTACCTTGATATCTTCCAGCGGTACAACCATGTCCTCGTCTGTCAAACATTTCCTCAGATGAGATACGTGGAATGTCGGATGAATTCCACTTAACTCTTCTGGTAACTCCAGTCTATAGGCCACCTCTCCTACTCGAGCAATGATTCGGAAAGGCCCTATGTATCTGGGGCTCAGCTTGCCCCGCTTCCTGAACCGAATGATACCTTTTCAAGGTGAGACTTTCAACATAACTCTATCACCCACCTGGAACTCAATCGGTCTACATCGTTTATCAGCATACGACTTCTGTTTGTCTTTGGCTGCCTTCATGAAGGCCTTGATCCTTTCCAACTTTTCAGTCGTATCCTCGACCACCTCGATGCTCCCTAACTCTTTATCGCTGATATAACCCCAACAAGCAGGTGTTCTACATCTCCTACCGTATAGCACCTCATAAGGAGGCATACCAATACTGGCATGATAACTGTTGTTGTATGAGAACTCAGCTAACGGTAAGTGGTTATCCCAACTACCTCCAAAATCAATGACGCATGCCCGAAGCGTATCCTCCAGCGTCTGAATCTTTCTTTCTGACTGACCATCCGTCTGAGGATGATAAGCCGTGCTGATATGTAACCTCGTTCCCATTGCATCATGGAATTTCTTCCAAAATTTAGATGTAAACCGGGTGTCACGATCGGACACAATTGACACCGGCACACCATGACGAGTTATGACTCTTTAATGAACAGATCCGCTAACCTCTCAGATGAATACATCTCGCGAATCGGCAGGAAGTGAGCACTCTTCGTCAAACGATCAACAATCACCCATATAGCATCATACCCTTTCATGGTACGCGGTAGCTTCGTAATAAAATCCATGGTGATGTGCTCCCACTTCCACTCCGGTATATCCAATGGTTGAATCTTCCCATACGGCTTTTGGTGCTCGGCCTTCACTTGTAAACAAGTAAGGCATTTACTCACATACTCTACCACATCACGCTTTATACCCGGCCACCAATAGTCCTTCTTCATGTCTTGATACATCTTTGTAGCACGGGGTGAATAGAGTATCGAGTCTTATGAGCTCCATCCATAATCTTCACGCGTAGATCCGCAAAACGAGGAAACCACATCCGCCCGAATCAGGTTTTAACACCTAGTGTGTTTTCACCCAATTCCGTAACCAGACCTCTCATCCTTTCAGAGTTAAGATGATCTTCTTTCAATGCCTCATCTTGAAACTCTTTGACTTGCTTCATCACATCAGAGGTCATAATCAGCTGGTACACTTTCACC
This sequence comes from Flaveria linearis, assembly GCA_024085815.1. Taxonomy (NCBI): domain Eukaryota; kingdom Viridiplantae; phylum Streptophyta; class Magnoliopsida; order Asterales; family Asteraceae; genus Flaveria; species Flaveria linearis. The sequence continues at coordinate 17,376,232 of CM044004.1, read as the reverse complement.
CGAATCTGCTCGGGTCTTTCCTTTTGGCTAAGGGCATCCGCCAGCACGTTGGCTTTGCCCGGATGATAATGGATCTCACAATCATAATCTTTTATGAACTCCAACTATCTCCTTTGTCGTATATTCAAATCTTTCTGCTCGAAGAAGTACTTCAAACTCTTGTGGTCAGTGAATATGGCGCACTTTGTCCCATACAGGTAGTGCCTCCAAATCTTTAACGTAAAGACCATGGCTGCTAGCTCCAAATCATGAGTAGGATAGTTAACCTCATGAACCTTCAACTGTCGAGATGTGTAGGCTATAACTTTTCCTCTCTGCATTAACACACACCCCAACCCCGAGTAGAAAGCATCAGAATAAACCACCAGATCTTCACTTCCATCGGGTAATGACAATACAGGAGCTTGAGTCAACCTCGCCTTCAATTCCTTAAATTCCTTCTCCTGAGCTTGACCCCATACAAACTTTACATCCTCACGGGTCAACTTGGTTAGTGGAGAAGCAATCTTATAGAAGTCTTGAATGAATCTTCTGTAATAGCCCACCAAACCCAAGAAAGTACAAATCTCGGATGGCGTCTTTGGTGACTTCCATTGCATCACCGCCTCCACCTTCGCCGGGTCCACCATAATCCCCTCGGGATTCACCATGTGACCCAAGAAGTGAACCTCGAGTAGCCAGAATGCGCACTTGGAGAATTTAGCATACAACTTCTCCCGTCTCAACGTCTCCGACACCTCTCGAATGTGATCGGCATGCTCCTCCTCGCTCTTCGAATAAATCAGGATATCATCGATAAACACAATCACTGATTTATCCAACATTGGCCGACACACTCAATTCATCAAATCCATAAAGGCAGCTGGCGCATTGGTTAAGCCAAATGACATAACGAGAAACTCGTAGTGACCATAGCGCGTGCAAAAAGTTGTTTTAGGGATTTCCTGCTCTTTCACCTTTAACTGATGGTAGCCCGATCGAAGGTCTATCCTTAAAAACCAACTGGCACCTTGGAGCTGATCAAACAAATCATTGTTGGACCAAAAGAACCAATGAGCCAAGATCAGGAAAACCTCTAAGTCCCACATGCCACTGCAACAACTGCTGAAGACTTCCATCAGCTATTGTGTTCTCTTGCTTGAATGTCAGACTCGAGAGCATCTTAGCTCCAACCATCAGCTATTCTGACAAAGTCTGAAGAACAAAGTATGAAGATCAAAGAACTGAAGAACAACAGCTGAAGACTCTAAAGTACTGAAGACAAGTACTGAAGTCTGAAGTACTGATCATACAAGTACTGAAGACTTCAAGTACTGAAGACAAGTGCTGAAGAATCAAAAGCCGAAGAACTGAAGAACTAAAGACCTTCTACTGAAGCACAAAGTCTGAAGACAAAGACTGAAGACAACAACTGATGATATCTACTGAAGTCATCAGTTGTTACATCATCTGAAGCCAAGTCTGAAGACCAAGTACTGAAGACTCAGAGTTTGTCACAACAGCTGAAGAAGTCTTCTTCAGTTATTGTGATGGTTTTTCCTTTTCAGTAGTTTATTTTGTTTCAGTAGTTGTACAACAGCTGAAGAGCATGTTCTTCAGTTGTTATAGTATCAGTAGTTATAAACGACTGAAGAGTTTGTTCTTCAGTCGTTGTAGGATTTCAGTAGTTTTACTTTTATCAGTACTTAGGAAACTTTTGTGAGAAGATGTCAGTTGTTGACATCTTCAGTAGTTTTATGTTTTGTCAGTTGTAATTTTAATATTCAGTTGATGTCAGAAAAAGGACATCAGCCCATCCCTTTGCCGCCTATAAAAGGATGGGGAACCATTCTGTATTAATGGCCGAAACGTGCTAAGCAATAGAACATTTATTACTTCGCAGAACTCTTTTCTCTCTCTATGCTTGTGCTTGTACATGCAATATCTTTTATGTTCATGCATTAATCGCTAATTAATGAGCTAAATCCGCTGCAAACATAATCTGATTGATCAAACGAGAGGCTGAGATCCTGACAAATGGTATCAGAGCAGGTTAATCATTGATCGATTTAACTATTGATCATTTGAAACTGCTCTTTTGATCTCTCTGTTTGATCGAATTAGCAATTTGCAAGAATTAGCCATAGAGAGTGAGTTTCTGCTGTTTCTGGCCAAAATCTTGAGGTCTTTTGGTGGTTTCGAGTTACGTTTGTCTTGTTTAAACTTGTTTTTGACTAAAACCTGAGATGACAACACCAACTAATGATCCTCACAATAATGGTTCCGCAACCAAGCCTCCGATGCTGGTTAGGAACGAGTATAACATATGGCAAAGACGTATGCTACACCACTTGGCTGTCAACAGTGCTGGTTGTTGGAAGTCAGTGGTGCATGGGCCATACAAGCCTATGGTGAGCGTCCCGGAATCTAATGAACAGGTTGCGAAGAAACCTGAACAATATTCGGACGAAGATCTAAAGCTGTTCGAAATTGATGCTAGAGCCCATGGAATTCTAGCCATGGCTATTCCTAATGAGATATATTCAGGGCTCTTGCATCATGAGTCTGCTCATGACCTATGGGTTGCTCTAAAGGAACAATTTGGAGGAACTGATTCGGTCTTAGCAAACAATAGGGAAATCCTCGCCCAACAATATGAGACATTCTCATATAGAAAGGGTGAGACTCTGACCCAGCAGTTTGAGCGGTTCTCTTGTTTGATTTCTGAGCTGAAGATGGTCAAACAAGAGTACTCCAAAAGCCAGATGAACAACAGGTTCCTCAGGTCATTGCCTGAGAGATGGGACACATATACCATTGTTCTACGCTCCAGTGCTGACCTGGACACTCTATCTCTCACCCAACTTCATGGGAAATTGCTCACTTTTGAGAGAGAGGTAGAGCAAAAGAGGAAGTTGTCATCTTCTGGCAAACTTGCTGATGACTTTGTCCAAGGTAATGCTGCCTTGATAAGTCATGAGTCAGAATATGCCTCATCAGAAAGCTCTTATGATGAGCATATTGATTTCTCTACTAACTCAGAACAAGCTTTTGTTGGTGTTAGTAGTTCAGGAGGTGGTGGTGACAACTTTTGTTTTCTGATGGAGGACTTGAAGGGCATTCCAGATGATGATCTGGAAGAGATGGATATTTTGAACCAAATGGCAATGATAAATATCCGCTCTCAAAAGTTCTACAAGAGAACTGGTAGGAAATTCCCAGGACTCTCTGATTGGTTTTGCCAATAGCAAGTTGAGGTGTCACAAGTGCCAAAGGCTTGGACACTTTGCAAGAGAGTGTAGATCATCTGGATCTAACTCATCTGCACCCTTTGTGACTTTTCCCAGCAATAGCTCACAGCACAAAGGGCAACCTTCCTACAGTTCTACCCATCCATCTCAGGCACAGGCACCACCTGCTTATTTTGTGCCACAGAGTCATATGCCATATCCTTACCCCTGTTACTACATGCCTCAGCCTAGTCAAACTCAAGCACCCCCGGCTCAACCACCTCATGCTCTTCCTGAGCCTCAATCTTCCCAATCTCATCACCACACACAACCTCAACAACAAAGCTTTTTCACCCCAACTGTTGTTGACTGGAGTAGTCTACCAGAAGAGCTATCTGGTCAGGATCAACTACTTCAAGGTGCTGGTCAACATGGAGGTGACAAACCTTTTGCAAATCTTGCTCTGATGGCCCTTGATTCTGCTGAAGGGTCATCATCCAATGCCTCATCTCAGGTATCCACTGAGGCAAAAGCCAAGCTTTGTTAAGAGTCATGCATAGCAGCATTTGCTTCTATTAGAGAAGCAAATGTAGCTTTAATAGATAAAAATCTTGAGCTTGAGCAAACAATTTCCAAAAGAAAAGCTGACTTTGAGGTTGTTCTAAAAGATAAAAATGATGAGATTTACAAGCTTAAATGCCAAATCAAAGATGATAAAGCTAGGGAAGATGTACTTCTGGAGAAGTACAAAGACCTCAAGGAAACTCTTGCAACCACCCAAGTTGAGTGTGATAGATGGGTGCAATCATGCAAGGGTTTTGAAATGCTTCTTAGCAAGCAATCAGCTTCCAATGTGAAGTTTGGCATTGGTTATAATCACACTGCTCCTCCTACAGATTTCACTTCAAGAGCAGAAGTTGAATCTGATGGGGAGAGCAATAACCAATCCTTCTCTTCATGTGACCTGCTATCCTCTGATTCAGCATCATCAGAGATAGATGTCAGCATTAACTCCTATCAAAACCAATCAGCTAATGCCACAACAGCTGATGGTTCAAATGCTGACTGTCACATGACCAAAAGGCTGATCAACTCAGGTGTTGTTACTAGAAGTACTGAAGGTACTAGAGAGCAAGTGACAACATCTGAAGTTCAAACCTCAAATACTGTTAGCACTGAAGAGAAGAAAACTAACAGTAGGAAAGGTTTGAAGACAATTAGAGAGGATACCAGGAAAGCAGGCACTAGGAAGAAAACTGCTAGTACTGATGACAAACAGCTGAAGAACAAGTCTTCAGCAGTTAAATCCTCTTCAGCTGATGATCAGCATAAGATGAAGAAAAAGCCATGTGAGATATGTGGCTTGTTCAATCATCTTACTGATGATTGCTGGTACAAAAGGGGTTCCAAACTCAAAAAGAAGGAGAAAATTACTGAGAGCATCAATAAAATGAAGAATGAGTTTGAAACCAAGTTTGTACTAGCAACATCCAAGCCTGAAATCCCTAAGCCCAAAACTAAATCTAAAAAGAAGGTAGGGATTACTCAGACAACAGCTGAGGTTGCTCAGAAAAAGATGGTACAACATAGGAACTCATCATCAGCAAACTCCAATGTGTCTGAAGAGCTGAAGTCTTTATCACAAAATCAGACACAGTTGGTGATGATGGTTCAGCAGCTAGTGGGAAGAGTCAACCACTTAGATGCTCCTGTGTTGAAACCACAGAAAAGGAAGTCCAAGCCAAAGGGTTCCTCTTCTGCACCATCTTCTTCATCTCAAGCTGTCACACACAACACACCTGTTAGTGCTGCACCTGTAGCTGAGAACAGACCCAAAACCAAGCAGGTTTGGGTCTCCAAGACAAACTAACACATGGTTGTGTTTGCAGGGTTCTTCAACATGCCATAGAAGCATCTGGTATGTAGACAGTGGAGGATCCATGCACATGACAGGAAGCAGCTCCCTTCTTAATGACTACTCTCAAGGAAAGAAGGGATTTGTTTCCTTTGGCAATGATGCAAAAGGTTACATCATTGGTAAAGGCTTTGTTTCTAATGGGGAAATAAGGTTTGATGATGTTAACCATGTGGAGAATCTCAAGTACAATCTCTTGAGTGTCAGTCAAATGTGTGACAAAGGCCATGTTGCCCTTTTCACAAGCCAGAACTGTCGGATTCTGTCATCCAAAGTTCTGAGTTTGATTGACAAGGCATTGGATGAACACACTCTCCTGAAGGCCAATAGGACAGGAAGAGTGTATGCCTTAGATCTTTCCAAAAAGATGGATCTAAAAGGCCATCCTTGCCTATTCTCCAAGGCATCTCCTCAAGAGTCTACACTATGGCATAGAAGGCTGGGCCATGTTAATTTCAAAAACATGAATCAGCTTATAAGCCATGGTTTAGTAAGAGGATTGCCTCAGAAGGAGTTCAAGTGTGAAGATGACTGCACTGCTTGCATGAAAGGAAAACAACACAAAGTTTCATTCCCTTCAATAGAAGAACCAAAGTCCACTGCCTGCTTACAGCTTCTGGACATGGACCTCTTTGGTCCTGTTAGAGTAATGAGCATGGCAAAGAAGAAATACTGCCTGGTAATTGTGGATGATTATTCCAGGTTTGTATGGACTTTCTTCTTGCACTCCAAGGATGAAGCAGCAAAGACAATAATGAACTTTGTGTTACATGTAGAAAAGCAGTATTCCCTACAGGTCAAGTGTGTGAGGAGTGACAATGGAACAGAGTTTAGAAACCACACACTTGATGACTTCTACCTGTCCAAGGGAATTAGAAGGCAGTTTAGCATTCCTAGAACTCTTGAGCAAAATGGAGTGGTGGAGAGAAAAAACAGGACCCTCATTGAAGCAGCAAGGTCAATGTTGGCTGACTCTGGGTTGCCTCTGACCTTTTGGGCTGAAGCTGTCAATACAGCTTGCTATGTACAGAATAGAGCTTTAGTAAATAAGATGTTGATGAAAACTCCTTATGAAGTTCTTCATCACTTGGCCCCTCTTATTTCATTCTTTAGAGCCTTTGGGTGTCCATGTTTCATTCTCAACACTAGCAACCCACTACAGAAGTTTGCTAGTAAGGTGGATGCAGGGTATTTTGTTGGTTATTCATCAACTTGCAAGGCATACAGAGTCTTCAACTGTAGAACAAAGGGAGTTAAAGAAACTTTGCATGTCAAGTTCAATGAATCTCCAAAGGACAAGATTCCACAAAACCCTGTGGAGGTGTTTGATCTGGACATACTGCAATATGTTCCTTATCAACCTCCATCTGTTGAGCCTGTCAACAAACCTCCACCTGGTGGTACTGATGATGATGTAGTCAGTACTCACCTCTTCAGGATCAGTGACAACCTGCCTGAGTCCACTGAACCTGATGCTCCTGTAGCTTCAGCAGCTCCATCCACTACAAATGCTAATGAGATTTCTGCTTGCTCTACTTCGTTTGAGCTGCCATCCTCTACATGGTTTCAGGAATCTCCATCACCATCTGTTGCTGCTGATGTGTCTATAAACACTTGCACAGATATCATAGTCTATCAAGAGCTTAGGAATCACCCCACATCACAGATCATTGGTGATATCCATGCTGGAGTTTCAACCAGGAATCAATTGTCCAACTTCTGCTTCTATGCTCTCTTCATCAGTCAGCAAGAGCCAAAGAACTATCATATTGCTTTAAGAGACAATGGATGGGTGGAAGCTATGCAGCTTGAGCTTCTTCAATTTAAGAAACAACAAGTGTGGGAGCTTGTTCCACTACCCAAAGGTAAGTGTGCTATAGGCACCAAGTGGGTATTTAGGAACAAAACAGATGAGAAGGGCCAAATTGTCAAGAACAAGGCTAGACTGGTTGTTCAAGGGTTTGCACAGGAAGAAGGCATCGATTATGATGAGACCTTTGCACCTGTGGCCAGGCTGGAAGCAATCAGACTGTTGTTAGCTTATGCTGCCTTTCACAGTCTTAAGTTTTATCAAATGGATGTCAAAAGTGCTTTCCTATATGGGAAAATAAAAGAAGAGGTTTATGTGTGTCAACCACCAGGCTTTGAGGACAATAAACATCCTGATTGGGTGTACAAGCTTGATAAGGCTCTTTATGGGCTGAAGCAAGCACCTAGAGCCTGGTATGAGACACTCTCAACCTTTCTTCTAGAGAATAAGTTCACTAGAGGCACCATTGATAAAACCTTATTCATCAAGACTGTGGGACAACATAAGCTCCTTGTTCAGATCTATGTTGATGACATCATCTATGCATCCTCTGATCCAAAGTTGTGTGATGAATTTACAAAGCTTATGAAGCTAAGGTTTGAAATGAGTGCTATGGGAGAATTACAGTACTTTCTGGGTTTGCAAATCAAACAACTGGATGATGGAATCTTCATCCATCAGTCCAAGTATACCAAAGATTTGTTGAATAAGTTTGATTTACAAACCTGTAAGCCCTGTTCTACTCCTATGAGCAGCATCACACAACTAGATGTAGATCAAAAAGGTAAAGCGGTTGATGAAACCCTTTACAGATGTATGATTGGGTCCTTGATGTACCTTACAGCTTCTAGACCAGACATCATGTTTTCAACATGTGCTTGTGCTAGATTTCAGGCTGCACCTAAAGAATCCCATTTGATTGCAGTCAAAAGGATCTTTAGATATTTGCAAGGTACCCAATCACTAGGACTTTGGTATTCAGCTGGGCATTCTTGCAAACTAGTTGCTTTCTCTGATAGTGACTATGCAGGATGCAAAGTCACCAAAAAATCCACTTCTGGGGGTTGCCAATTCCTAGGAAATTGTTTAGTTTCTTGGCAGATTAAGAAACAAACATCAATTGCTACATCCACTGCTGAAGCTGAGTATATTGCTGCTGCAAGTTGTACCTCACAAATACTCTGGCTTCAGAACCAACTTCTGGATTATGGCATTACTGAGACTAAGACTCCATTACTAATGGACAGTGCTTCAGCTCTTTGTATTGTTAAGAATCCAGTCCAGCACTCTAGGACCAAACATATTGAGATCAGACATCATTTTATCAGGGATTGCTATGAGAAAGGTCTGATTGATCCTAAGTTTGTGCCTAGTGCTGATGAGCTTGCAGATATTTTTACTAAGCCGTTAGATAGTGCTACATTTCAAAATTTGGTACTAAGGCTTGGTATGCTGCAGCTTGATTGATTTGACCTATGCTGATGCTCTTACTTCACAACTACTGAAGAGCAAAGGTCAAATACAAGTACTGATAAGTAATTTAGTCTTCAGCTCTTTCACAACTACTGAAGACTAAAATGACTCAAAGTACTGATGTACATTATTTATTGAAAACAACTGATGTAGTGAGGTGGATTACAACTACTGATGTATGATTTTCAAATAAATAAGTACTGAAGAACAAATTTTGTTCACAAGTACTGATGTGTAATCTTACACAAGTACTGAAGACAAAATTTGTTCACCAGCTCTGAAGAATATGTTATCAGCACTTGTGAACATCTGATCACAAGAGCTGAAGGCATAAATCTTCACAAGAGCTGAAGGGTCAATGAAACATCTGAAAGTCAGCCAAAGAGCTGATAAGTGTGGAGGCTAGTATGAAACAACTGATTTGACGAAACAGCTGATGAGTAATTTCTCATCAGCTGATGACAACAGCTGCTGTTTCATTCCCAAACAACTGAAGGACAAAACCATGTCTTCAGTAGTTCACAACTACTGATCTCAGTAGTTTACAACTACTGAAGGCTAATACCAAGTCTTCAGTTGTTACGTCTGAAGAAGAATATTAGGTCATCAGTAGTTCATAACTACTGAAGACTGACAGTAACTCTTCAGACGTTTACAACATCTGAAGGACAAAACCAAGGTCTCAGTAGTTTAAACTACTGATGACTAACACCACGTTCTCAGATGTTACAACCACTGAAGGTTAAAACCACGTCATCAGTCATTTCAACAACTGATAACTAACACCAAAACCTTCAGTAGTTTTCTTTCAACCTTTGACCTACCCTATAAATACCCCACCTTCAGAGCATTTACTCCTCACTTGACCTAATCTTTCCAAACCTCTGAAATTCCCATACACCATTAATGGCGAACATGCAACTGAAACCTCGACACAACTGTGTGCCCATCTCACCAAATCGCCATTATGGCCCAAATTTCACCAAGCCGTAGATCTTATGCACGACTCACCATACAAAACGGCTTTTCTCCTAAACCCCACTATATACACCGACTCCTTGGCAGAGTTTTGGACGAATGTAACCGTCCAAACCGGAGAGCAGGATGGCGAGGTCTCTCTCCGGTCCTCCGTCAACGGCCACCCCGTGGTTATCACTCCAGCTACACTACGCCAAACCCTAGAGATGGAGGATGCCACCCACCCAACCTCCTACCCCAAAGGTGCCCTGGATCTCTCATTCACATCCCACGACTATCAGGGTAACCTCTCCGCCTCCACCTTGTTGAAGAAACACTTCCCTGACCCTCAACGACTGATCTTCCACATGGTCAACGTGTGTCTGGCTCCCAAAACCTCTTCGTGGGACCAGATGTCCACAAGGTGGCAACAGGTATTGTTCTCTATCCTTGAAAACCAACCGTTAAACTTAACTGATATAATATTTTGGAAATAAAGGATATGGCCACAAAACCAATTTCTAACCGATGGATCTTGTATCCTCGGTTCATTATGGCCATAATAGAGAACCAGCTTCAGGCTGAGGGACTAGTTGGCACTGGAGTCCCTGCTATGGCTGTTCTAGCCGAGGTATACTCCAGGCACAACACTGACCAAACACTCAAACAGGCTGGCCGGCTGCGAAAACCCACGCAGCAGGAACCCACAGCCTCCACCTCCAAATCCAAAGTCCCCTCCAAACCCAAAGCCAAAAAGAAGCCAAAAAAGGCTACTCAGGGAGATGAGTCCCCTGAGGATGCCCCTGCAACACAAAGGCAGGATGTGCCTGCTGGTTCGATTCTCCCAGCAGGTACCACGACTCCACCCACCACAACCGCCCAGGCTTCCTCTCAACAGGAGCCTGATGCAACCAATATTGGGGCAACCACATTACTGGGGTCTATCTCACTTGAGAAGACTGCCATTGAAGCGTACAGTCCTCCCCATGTGCACTCTGCTTCTAGCCAATCTACTGATGAGGCCGCCCCACAAAGCCCTACATTGGCAATAGCCAAAGTGCTGACCCATCTGAGCACTCCACCCTCTCCCCAGAAACCTATTACAACTGGGAGACTCCAACCGAAGAGGGGGTGGATACAAGTGCTGGTGGGAGCCCACAGCACAGAGAATCAGTCCAATCTCCCAGTGTGGCTAGGGAGATGGGACAATCTGGTGAGGCTGCCACTTCCCCTGCATCAACATCTGAGCAGGGTGAAGCTGGTAACATCAATAAGACCTCACCAGAGGCAATGGCCGATGATGGATCCAATCCGGAGGCTAGAAGTCCCCAGTACCATGAACAAGGGGCACATGCTATTACTGAGCCATACTCAGGGCATGTACATCCTGACATTATCAGGAGGTCAGGTGATTCAGCTCATGCTGATGATGACCTGAGCTTCTTCTACGATGTAGTAGCTCAAAACACTATCCTAGAGGATGAGATAAGCAGACTCAAAGAGCTGCTTGCTCAAATGACTCAGGATAGAAGTCCATCTGCCACCACTACCCCACAGATGGCACCTTCAACCGAAGGTCTCACAAACACTGAGCCACTCCCACAAACTCAGCCACCAGCCCCTGCTTCTGGCACTAGCTCTCGGGTCAGAACCCCCCTGAGCAGCTGGATGCTATCCTCCACAAATCCCTACCTCTCATCACACCCATGCTTAAAGACTTAGTCATTCAAACCCTTGATGAGAGGCTTCCCACATACATACAACCCTTGGTGGAGGTTGCCATTTCTAAGGCATTTGCTGATAGTCGAACCCCAACCAATGCACCCAAAAAGGGGGAGACATCAGTGCAAGTCAAGAGGAAGAGGGGTGAGGAGGAGAAAGAGGCAGAAAAAGAGGTGGTGGTAGAGAGGGAGTTGGTTAAGGAGACTAGGAAGGTGAAGGAGAAAGGGAAGAGGAAAGAGAGGGAGGTAGAGCAAATAGAAGGCTGAAATCCAAAAGGATTTAGTGTCACTGATAAGAAAAAGGGAGAGGAGGGAAAGAAGGTGGCTGATCCTGATCTAGCAGCCCTTGTCAAGGAGGCTGATGCTGAGCATAGCCGTTCAATGGACTCTGTCATTGAACAGTTGTTCATGCAAGGCTTTGACAAGGACACTGCCTTGCTAGATCAAGAGATCAGGAATATGGAGAGAAGAGAGATTGAGTACCGATGGACTACTCATAGCCAAGAGGAAAGAAAGAAACTTGAGGCTATGAGTAGGTTCACTTCGAAGTACCTGGGCAGACCAGTCCTTGATGTCAAGGCATGGACCAGGGACAGACTCTTGGCAATAACCACCAAGATCTGTTCGGCTGGTGATTTCACTAAGGGACTGGTCGCTGAGGCCCTCTCTGAAGCCGGTGCTAGGAACAGGACACTGCTAGTAAAACTGACCAAACCAGCCCTTATCTCTAGGTTACTAGCAGTGCCTGCCAACATTCCCACACCAACAACCCAACCACAACCCACTAAACCAACCCCTTCACCATCAAAACCCGCAGCCAATGATCCACCCTTGAAGAAAAAGAGAAGGGTGTTGAGGCTGCAAGAAGAAGAAGAAGAGGAGGATGAGGAGGATAGACTGCCCCTTTCAGCAGTCATTCCTCTACCAAAATCCAAATCCCAAACCATCACTCCCACCTCACAGATGGACACTGTGAGGGTGAAGATAGAGGAAGAGGCACAGCAGCATCTTCATGATGCTGAAATGCTTAAGTCAATTGACCAAGCATATGCTGCCTCTACCTCTATCATGAATATGAAGAAAGAAGCTCTGAGACTCTTCACTCTCAAACAAACCTTCCAATATAGCAAAGAGAGAGTGAGGACTTGGCCTGATCCTAGGGTGGCTCACAGGATCACAAAGAAAGATATTCCTGTGAGGTACAAGAGCCAGATGAAAAGGATTGTAGATGAAGAAATCACAGTGGCTCTTGTAATAACACCCTGGGAAATTGTGGATGAGTTCGAGAAAGCTTATAAATCTAAGCAACCTCCTGAAATGATGTTGGAGAACAGGATGGTGAGGAAAGGCTTAGTTTATAAGAAGCTTGAGAACTTCCACAAAGATGAGCTCAACTTGTTGCTAGAGGGCAGACATCCAGATGAATTTGCTTATAGGCAAATCACAACAGTTGAGCTCAAAAATGGGAAACAGGTCAAGTATGTCTCAGAGATGTACGGCCGTGAAGGATTGTTCGATGGTGGGGATGAGGGCATGACCAAAGAAGAACAAATGATCTTTGTCCGAGCCTACACCCGAGAATCCTACCGGCTTGTACATGGGAGGTAGATCTCATGGATGGGACAACAGCTCTGTGTCCAAATCCCCAAGACAGAGCTCCCATCCATACTTAGCCAAACAAACACTAGAGACTACCTCTCAGGCCAGTGCTTATCTGGGTCAACTTCTAATCTGATCTAGAAGGAAATAGACCAATCATTATGCCACCAATAAGTGGGACAACCAATAATTAGAGGTTTTGGCTGCATTGGTTCAGGGGGAGTTTGTTGGACCAAAAGAACCAATGAGCCAAGATCAGGAAAACCTCTAAGTCCCACATGCCACTGCAACAACTGCTGAAGACTCCCATCAGCTATTGTGTTCTCTTGCTTGAATGTCAGACTCGAGAGCATCTTAGCTCTAACCATCAGCTGTTCTGACAAAGTCTGAAGAACAAAGTATGAAGATCAAAGAACTGAAGAACAACAGCTGAAGACTCTAAAGTACTGAAGACAAGTACTGAAGTCTGAAGTACTGATCATACAAGTACTGAAGACTTCAAGTACTGAAGACAAGTGCTGAAGAATCAAAAGCTGAAGAACTGAAGAACTGAAGACCTTCTACTGAAGCACAAAGTCTGAAGACAAAGACTGAAGACAACAACTGATGATATCTACTAAAGTCATCAGTTGTTACATCATCTGAAGCCAAGTCTGAAGACCAAGTACTAAAGACTCAGAGTTTGTCACAACAGCTGAAGAAGTCTTCTTCAGTTGTTGTGATGGTTTTTCCTTTTCAGTAGTTTATTTTGTTTTAGTAGTTGTACAACAGCTGAAGAGCATGTTCTTCAGTTGTTATAGTATCAGTAGTTATAAACGACTGAAGAGTTTGTTCTTCAGTCGTTGTAGGATTTCAGTAGTTTTACTTTTGTCAGTACTTAGGAAACTTTTGTAAGAAGATGTCAGTTGTTGACATCTTCAGTAGTTTTATGTTTTGTCAGTTGTATTTTAATATTCAGTTGATGTCAGAAAAAGGACATCAGCCCATCCTTTTACCGCCTATAAAAGAATGGGGAACCATTCTATATTAATGGCCGAAACGTGCTAAGCAATAGAACATTTATTACTTCGCAGAACTCTTTTCTCTCTCTATGCTTGTGCTTTTACATGCAATATCTTTTATGTTATTGCATTAATCGCTAATTAATGAGCTAAATCCACTGCAAACATAATCTGATTGATCAAACGAGAGGCTGAGATCCTGACAATCATCAATTCTCGGTAACGGTATCGATTCTTCATCGTCAACTTGTTCAGTTCACGGTAGTCTATGCACATCCTCATGCTACTGTCCTTCTTCTTTACGAATAAGACCGGAGCACCCCAAGGAGAGGTACTCGGTCGAATGAACCCCTTATCAAGTAGCTCTTGCAATTGCTCCATCAACTCTTTCATCTCAGTCGGAGCTAACCGATACAGTGCCTTGGCAACAGGTTGAGCACGTGGTGTCAAATCAATCTGAAACTCGATCTCTCGGTCAGGTGGCACCCTGGTAAGTCTTCAGGAAATACATCTGGAAAGTCATGCACAACCGGTACATCGGACAGTTGTGGTGTTGGTCTATCCACGTCCTTTACATAAGCCAGATAAGCGTTACATCCGCGCCTCATGCACTTTCCCTCCACCGCCATTGAAATCACCTTCGTAATCGTAGTAACCCGATCACCATAAACCATCATGGAACTGCCATCGGGCGCTGTCAAACAGATCATCTTCTTGCGACACACAATGTTCGCCTCGAAGTCCACTAACCAATCCATCCCAAAAACCAAATCCCACCGGAATTTGTGACCTTCTAATTCTACGTAACAACCCTCTATCATCTCAGAAATCCTGGTAGACTCTCCTATGGCAGTTTCTACATCAAAGGGCGCACCAACACATCTACTACTAACAGGCAGCTTAGCATAGAAAGAAGCAGAAATAAAACTTTTACTAGCACCAGGATCAAATAACACAGAAGCTAAAGTTTGGTTCACTAGAAACGTACCAGACACCACATCAAAGTCCGTCTCAGTCTCGAGCTATCTTCTTTCACCTGTAGGTTTACTTCTTTCCTTCCTTTCTCCTTCCCTCACAACCTTGATAACTTCGGTCACCACAGACGGTAAGATTGTCTACATGACCTGATGAACTTCTTCAACAACAGCCTCCTTTACGAGGCTCTCAGATTGACACTCTCATCATCGCCCTTCGGATGAGGGTCTCAGGTTCTTCATGAACCACCTTTTCAACCCTAGGTCTTCCTCTTTTGGGTCGCGGTTCAGCACCAGGCCCACCACGACCTCCACCCCTCGAAGCTTTAGATGATCTACCACCGGCCATCCTCTAACACACACTGAAATATTTAAACACCAACACAGTCATTCAAGCGAACAGCTCAGTTTATGTCAAGTATAGTAAGTCCCTAATTACAGTGGCCAGTTGTGATTAGCCACCTACTTTACTCTTCATAACACGAGCATTACCTATCCTGACTACATCAGTATCTAAATCTACAAGCAGCACACAAACCACATAACATGCGCACGTAATACCGATTAACATTACGAAAATACCTGATGGCACGCAGCTACTCAGACTGGCATCCCTTCCCCTTCCGTCCCATTTTCAGTTTAAGTTTAGTTTTATTTGGAAATTTACCCGTTTCACTTAAACTTTGTCTCTGATACCAACTTGTAAGACCCCGTTCCCGGGACACTTACAGCTGGTCAATCATCGCACATAAAACATATAATTACATTCATATTTCATAAAACATCGCAGCGGAACATTAAAATACCCTTTCATTTATATGTAAATGCTTTTTCAAGTTAATACGATATTCACTACAAAACGTCGTTTGTTCGCATTACAATGCGAAAACATTAATCAAAAGAATGCCATCCAAAAGAGCCGAGTAGCCGCCTGTGCCATCCCCAGTAACGTTACCTGCCAACTGGAAACATATAAAAGTCAGTGTTGCTGAGTGAGTTCTAGTTTTACAATAAAACATACTTTACTTTCATTTAAAAAACCATTCTTTACGTTTGCATGTGATCACACATCATACCTACACATAGATAATATCATTATTATCTTCATCATTCGTTTAGTAACTTTCATTCGTTCATACTTTCTTACTTTCATTCATATGTTCTTCATTACTTCTTTTCATTCCATCAAAACCATGAACTTTACCCCACCGTCATGCATAAGCAGGTACTGGGCCGAAGTCTATCATAGACCTTCCGTCATGGCGCACAGCAGCCTGGACACAGTACCTAACGGTAAATTCAGGCGTACCATTGGCACATGCTATACCCACCGTCATGCATAAAGCGGACACTGGGCCGAAGTCTATCATAGACCTTCCGTCATGGCGTACAGCAGCCTAGCCACAGTACCTAGGGTAAGCGATAAAGGTTCTATACAAATGGTCAATCACAAAGAAAGACCCTGATGTGCATCCTTCTAGGGTAGCTAACCCACACACCGATGGACTAACACCCTTCATTGGGCGTGTTCCCACTTACAAGGCTTGCAAGACTTACTTTACCTTCCTTCATTCTTGCACCTTGCTTCGCAAGAAAACCCGGAGATTTGGCTCTTTTCTCCTCTCTTCTCTCTTTGGCTGATTTTCACAAGTGTGGGGGAGGGCGTGGAATGCCCTTCCCTCTTAATCCCCCACTCTTCCAAACTTTCGCCTGTTTTGGCAAGTTTGGTCCCTCGACTTTGGGCTTTATTTCTTTTCTTTCTTTTTCTTTCTTCTTTTTCTTTCTTCATTTTCTTTCTTTTGCTTTAAAAGAAAATAACCGGGTGTTACATATTCGGACAAAAAAAATAATGATTTTGATTGATCTTCAGAAGTTAACATGGTTATCCCAATAATAGAAGGTTAACGATTAAACCTTACCATATATACACACACACACACATATATATATATATATGTGTATGTGTGTGTGTATATATATATATAGATAGATAGATAGATAGATAGATAGATAGATAGATAGATAGATAGATAGATAGATAGATAGATAGATAGATAGATGAACCTTACCCTATATAATTTTATATAAATTTAAGATAAAAATTAGAGAAAATTGTAAAAATAGTCCCTTTGGTTTGATCATATTGCTAGTTTGGTCTCTAAATTTTAAAAATTATAAATTAGTCCAAACATTTAGAAGTTTGTGGCAAATTTAGTTCCCACCGTTAGCGTCCGTCAGTTTTAACAATATAGGGATTAAATATGCAATATGATCAAACTTAAGGGACTAATTGTGCAAATTTCTTGAAAAAATTAAAAAAAATTGAAAATCAATAAAATTTAAAAGAAATTAAGATCAAACATAAGAAATTCAAATAAACATCAATAATAAATTTCAGTAATTTTCAAAAATACAAAATAAAGGTTAAAAAAACAAATCAAATTAAAAAATAAATAAAAGTAAAAATAAAACATATGTAAAAAGAAAACGAGAAGTATTGAAAAATAAATATGTGATTAAAGTAAAAAATTAACTAAAACCAAAAAAAATTAAAAATACAATCAAATAAACATTTATAAAATTCAAAATAAATATTAAAAAATCATATTAAAGTTAAAAAATAAGAAAACGGTTTGATTTTAAATTTTGTTTTTTGAATTTATACTTTCACAAGGTTTTTATATTCTTTAATTTAAACATGACATATAAATTTTATCAAAAGTTATTATAATAATAAAAATTAAGCATACTTCTCAGTTTCTTTTTTATATTTTTATATGCATTTTATTGTTACTTTTATTTACTTTTTAAATTTGGTTTAATTTTTTAACATCTATTCTATTTTTTAATGATTATTGAATTTCTTTATTAACGTTTATTTGAATCTTTTAAATTTTAATTTTTTAACTTTTATAATATTTTTTAGTTTTTTTTAATTTTTTGAGAAAATTACACAATTGGTCCCTATGGTTTGATCATATTGCATATTTAGTCTCCAGATCGTTAAAAATTAACGAACACTAACGGTGGGGACTAAATTTGCAACAAACTTTTAAAAGTTTGGACTAAATTTGTAATTTCTAAAATCTGGGGATCAAACTTGCAATATGATCAAACCACATGGACTATTTTTGTAATTTTCTCTAAAAATTATATATAAGTTTAAAATATTTGAACTTTATATAGTTCATATAATTTATATAGTTTTCATAATTTTTAAACTTTAAAATATGAATACTTAGAAATAACAATAAAACTTATATAGTTCATATTTTTTTTAAATAATTTATATATGTATATAACTATATAATTTAAAATATTTGATTTATTATAGAAATCAAAATAAATAAATGAATGAATAATTTTAGAACTTTATAATATGAATACTAAAAATTAAAAATGATACTAATATAATCTATATTAAAATGATTAGCAGTTTTATTTTAAAGTATATTTTAGGGTTATCTTTGAAGTCACTCCTCATACATTAATTCCCACGGAGCCGCATTATTACTTTTGTGAAAATTTCATAACGGTGTTATGAAAGGCAATGGATATTCACCTTCTAAGCGCATAGAGACGTAGTGGCATCCATATACATGTGCAATAGTAATGAATTGATGGTACATGAGTTCATGCAGACCTGTCCATGGCGGAAAATAAGTCGCACTTTCAGTGGAAGTTAAGCATTGAAGAATCATATTAAATATGTTGGCAGTAAATATTCTTGTGTAAGGCATTATCATCCGGTGTTGATTAGGAGTTGGACCCGATTGTAGCCATGATAAAGTGTGTTCTGTCTCATCATATGAGATAGAGAAAAGATTATTGTATAAATTAGAATTATTTTATAACTCGTTTAAAAGCTTATACCTCATGTTCAGCCAATATTCTTTACCAAATGCCAATGAAAAGGAAACTGCACGAAACCTACAATTATCATCACTGTTTACGTTCTCTATACGTGTTATCATTATTTTCTTTTAAAATCCATAAGAATGTCACGTGGCTGCATAATTTCTCTTGTAAGATATTTCACCAATGCGTACTCCTCTTTAGACAATCTTTTTGCATAAGCATGACCCTCAAAAAATTTAGAAGGTTCATGGTTATGTGCGTTTCATACAACATGTATTTCCAACCTCCATCTTGTAACACCCGGAAGTTTGACTTTTGAAGTGATATGCGACTGAGTCTCAGTCGCATGGAATTCATGCGACTGGGGGTTCAATCGCATGATGCTCGGACGATTGAAGCTCAACGTACGACTGGAGTTCAATCGCACGACTGAAGGCTCAACCGCATGGAACTCATGCGACTGGAGGTCCAGTCGCATGGTGTTCATGCGACTGAAGGTCCAGTCGCCCCTGGACTTCGGGCGACTGAGCTGTACCTATAAAAGAGGAGCAGCTCTCTTCTTTCCCCAACACTCACACGTTTCAGTCGGGGAAAGAGCAGAGAGCGACAGGGCAGAGAAGGAAAAGAAAGAACGGGGTGATTCGGGCTCGAGATTTGTCGAGAGGCTATTCAAATCGAAGCTCTTCATATTCTCCGTGATAATGTGAGTTCTAGGACCCCTCATTTACATGTTTTCAAACGATTTTGGGGCTGGATTACATCTAAACCCTAGTTTTGTAAAAGTGTATGTTTGACCCATTTGGGTGAAAACTTAAGTAATGTGTTTAAAGTATGATTTAGGACTTACACATGCTTATATGATGTTCTAGTATGATTCTCTATGGTTTGGGAGGGTTAATCTGGGCTTGAATGGAGTTTAGAAGGGTTTTTCAGCCGAGTGTCGCGGCTGCTGTTCGTGATGAACTTCAGTCGCTGCCCAGTTAGGGTTATGCGACTGAAGGGCCAGTCGCACGACTGAGGA
Organism: Flaveria linearis; assembly: GCA_024085815.1. Taxonomy (NCBI): domain Eukaryota; kingdom Viridiplantae; phylum Streptophyta; class Magnoliopsida; order Asterales; family Asteraceae; genus Flaveria; species Flaveria linearis. The sequence goes on along the minus strand of CM044004.1, from coordinate 17,356,694 downwards.
ACGACTGATGTTCAATGTACGATTGAGGCTCAGTCGTACGATTGGGTCTCAGTCGCATGACAGGCCCTGCGACTGAGGGTTCAGTCGCATAGATCCATTCGCATAGTAGTACATACGCACGACTGAGGGTTCAGTCGCATAGATGCCCATTCGCATAGGGTTCATTCGTACGATAGAAGTCCATCCGCACGACTGTATGCCCATTCGCATGACCCAGTCGCATGGAGGCCATGCGACTGGAGTATGTTCAATCACCCTAATAGGGCTGATGTGAACGTGGAGAGAAGAGTATGTATGATGTATGTAAGCTAAGTATGATGTTGCCTTATATGATAGTACGGACTGATGATTTGTAAATACCGATGTTCCTTGATTTGATGCATGCTTATCTTTCCACAGTTTTACATGGTATCACTAATAGATGAAATGAAAGTATAATGTACAGTACAGTGAAAGAGTAATAAAGAAAGTGAACGAACATTAATAAAAGTTAACAAGTCTTGCAAGCTTATAGGAGTTACACGACTATGTGTCGTTAGCTCAACTGTGTTGCGGGCTAGCTACCCATTGACGCAAACAGGGTCAATCAATTGAGATTGACAGGAACTTTGTGGCGTGCCCCGGATGATCGGGTCGGCCTTGTACACAGTACACATAGCCCTTTCGGGGAATACAATTGACCCTTCGGGGGGATACACATAGCCCTTTCGGGGGAATACAGTTGACCCTTCGGGGGATACACATAGCCCTTTCGGGGGAATACAGTTGACCCTTCGGGGTATATAGATGGCCCATCATCCGTTTTCCCATCGCGCATATAGTTAGGGTATCGCTCACTGGTCCATACAGAAAGTGAAACATAAAGATAAAGTTTACAGACAAGGCATATAGTACAAGAACGAACGTTATTTGTTCACACAGTTGATGCGTGCTCGCATATACAGTACAGTATAGTATTTTACAGAAAAGAGTATTTTTATATACTACATATAGAAAGTGTTTTACCACATATAAAACTAGAACTCACTCAGCAACGCTGACTTTTTATGTGTTTCCAGTTGGCAGGTAGGGTCGCTGGGGATGGCACGAGGCGGCTACTCAGCTCTTTTGGGATGGCATTCTCCTTTTGATAATGCTGCAACGTCATGTGTTGTGGGCCCATGATGCACACAACACATTATGTTGCATGCCGTCAGGAGATTCCTTAGGGTTCCGATGTACGGGACTACTTAAGGAAATCTCATTTATGATGAAAAATTTTATATTTTTATACTAGAGGTCACTGTATATGACCCTATGATTGTTGAGGATTCATATAAACGAGATTATCCCCGGTTTCATATGCTTCAGCAACAATCATAGTAAAAGTTAGGTACTGTAAATAAGGCTTATATCTTGTATTTGAATCACGATGTAATGCATTGAAAAAGCTTTTATGATGTAATGAGAATGACCCTCTTTATAAAGTTCCGTTGCATTATTTTATTAAGTTTATATCAAATATATGTTTTATGTGTGATGACGACCAACTGTGAGGTGCCCGGGATCGGGGCCTTACAAGTTGGTATCAGAGCCAGGTTTAAGTGAAATGGGTAAATTTTCAAAATAAACGCAAACTTAAACTGAAAATGGGACAGAAAAAGGAAAGAATGCCATCTGAGTAGCTGCGTGCCATCAGGTATTTTCTTAAAGTTAATCATGATTACGTGCACATGATATGTGTTTATATGTACTGTTAGACTTAGATACTAATGTAGTCAGGACAGGTAATGCTCGGGGTGCGAAGAGTAAAGTAAGTGGCTAATCACAACTGGCCACTGTAATTAGGAACTTGCTATACATAAACTGAGCTATTTCCTTGAATGACCGTGTTGGTGTTTGAATCTTTCAGTGTGAGGTAGAGAATGGCTAGTGGTAGATCTTCCAAAGCTTCCCGGGGTGGAGGCGGTGGCGGACGTGGTGCTGAACCACGAGCCACAAGAGGAAGACCTAGAGTAGAGAAAGTGGTTCATGAGGAAACTGAGACCCCTCATCAGGAGGGGGTAGATGAGAGCGCTAACTTGAGAGCCTCGGTAAAAGAGGCAGTGGTTGAGGAGGTACATCAGGTCATGCAGACGATCTTACCGTCTGTGGTGACCGAGGTAATTAAGGCTGTCAGGGAAGGTGAAAGAAAAGAGAGGAACAGGTCCTCAGGAAGGCAGGAGCAACAAGAGCCGGAAACGGTTCTATCTGATAATGAGGAAGAGGAGGAGGAGCCGGTACGAGAGACAACACGGGGTTGTAACTACGGGGCATTTATGAGGTGCAAGCCCCCGACTTTTGATGGTTCTGGTACTGCTGCTGATGCTCACCAATGGGTGAGAGAAATGGAGGCTATCCTCGATATTAGTGATTCCCAGGAGGACAAGAAGGTGAAGTTTGCTACCTACTCTTTCACAGGGTCGGCTTTGTGCTGGTGGGACAATATAGTCCAAGCCGAGGGTAGCAGGGCCATAGGGAAGATGAAGTGGGCTGAGTTAAAAAGGATGGTGATCGAGGAGTTCAGTCCTCGTCGGGAAATGAACAGAGTTGAGAGAGAGTTCCTGCAGTTGGAGGCGGGGACGATGACCCACCAACAATACACCACCAAGTTTAACAAAATGGCGTGGTTGGTGCCAGAGCAGGTGACGCCGGTGTCTCGAAAGATCAACCGGTATAATCAGGGCTGCCAGCTGAAATTCGTTGGCATTTGATTTCTGCTCGACTGAGCACTTTCAGGTCGGCAGTGGATTTAGCGGGAAGGTTATACGATGAACGGGCTGCGTTGGTAAAGGCTGAGGGTAGTAAGAAGGGAGGTGGAGAGAAAAACTGGCATGGGAAGAGGTTCGGTCGAGGTGATACTTCGACGAGTAATAAGAAGACGCGGGTGGATGACCGCCGGGTGGTCACGTCGGGTTCAGGAGGAAAGAAGTGTGGTAAATGCGGGAGAGAACACGGTGGGGAATGCAGACTGGGGATGAACGTATGCTTCAGGTGTGGTCAACCTGGCCACATCGCTAGAGACTGTAAGAAGCCTAGGGCTGAGGCTTCAGGGGTAAAGAAAACGGGAAGTGAAGGTCCGAGAGCAAGGGCCAGGGCATTCACAATGACGTAAGAAGAGGCTAGGACGGACCCCAATGTAGTGTCCGGTACGTTTCTGGTGAACCAAACTTTGGCCTCTGTATTATTCGATTTGGGTGCCAGTAGGAGTTTTATTTCTGCTGCTTTCCGTGCCAAATTGCCTGTTAGTAGTAGACGTGTGGATGTACCGTTTGATGTAGAGACTGCTATAGGTAAAACTACCAGAATTTCCGAGGTAATAGAGGGTTGTGACATAGAATTAGAGGGCCACAAATTTCCTGTTAGGCTGTTTGCGATGACCTTGGGTGGTTTTGATTTGGTGCTTGGTATGGATTGGTTGGCGGACTTTGAGGCGAACATTATATGTCGCAAGAAGATGATTTATTTGACAGCGCCCGACGGTAGTTCAGTGACGGTTCATGGTGATCGGGTTACGACGATTCCAAAGGTGATCTCAATGGCGGTGGCGGGAAAATGTATGAGGCGTGGATGTAGCGCCTTCTTATGTTACGTAAAGGATGTGGAAACGCAAACACCACAACTATCTGATGTCCCTATGGTGTGTGACTTTCCAGACGTGTTTCCCGAAGACTTATTGAGATTGCCACCTGACCGAGAGATCGAGTTCCAGATTGATCTGATACCGGGTGCTCAACCTGTTGCCAAAGCACTATATCGATTGGCCCCGATGGAAATGAAAGAGTTGATGGAGCAGTTGCAAGAGCTGCTAGACAAGGGGTTTATTAGACCGAGTATCTCACCTTGGGGTGCTCCGGTCTTGTTTGTGAAGAAGAAAGACGGTAGCATGAGAATGTGTATAGATTACCGGGAGTTGAACAAGCTGACGGTAAAGAACCGATACCCCTTGCCGAGGATCGACGACTTGTTTGATCAACTTCAAGGTGCTAGTTGGTTTTCACGAATAGATCTTCAATCAGGCTACCATCAACTGAAGGTGAAGGAGCAGGATGTCCCTAAAATAGCTTTTCGTACGCGCTACGGTCACTATGAGTTCCTTGTCATGTCTTTTGGTTTGACCAATACGCCAGCTGCTTTTATGGATCTGATGAACAGGGTGTGCCGGCTGATGTTGGATAAATCAGTGATCGTATTCATCGATGATATCTTGATTTATTCGAAGAGTGAGACTGAGCATGCCGGTCACATTCGCGACTGGAGACGTTGAGAAGGGAGAAGTTGTATGCTAAATTCTCCAAATACGCATTCTGGTTACGTGAAGTTCAATTCTTGGGTCACGTGGTAAATCCGGACGGGATTATGGTTGATCCGGCGAAGGTGGAAGCGGTGATGCAGTGGAAGTCTCCGAAGCCATCTGAGATCCGAAGTTTCTTGGGTTTGGCGGGTTATTACCGAAGATTCATTCAAGACTTCTCCAAAATCGCTTCCCCACTAACCAAGTTGACCCGGAAAGACGTGAAATTTATATGGGGTCAAGCTCAAGAAAAGGCGTTTGAAGAGCTGAAGACGAGGTTGACCCAAGCTCCAGTTCTGTCATTACCCGAGGGAAGCGAAGATCTAGTGGTTTATTCTGATGCTTCTTATTCGGGATTGGGATGTGTGTTGATGCAGAGGGGAAAGGTTATAGCTTATGCATCCCGGCAGTTGAAAGTTCATGAGGTTAATTACCCTACTCATGACTTGGAGCTAGCAGCCGTGGTTTTTGCATTGAAGATTTGGAGGCACTATCTCTACGGAACGAAGTGCACCATCTTTACCGATCACAAAAGCTTGAAGTACTTCTTCGAGCAAAAAGATCTGAATATGAGGCAACGGCGATGGTTGGAGCTCATAAAGGATTATGATTGTGAGATCCATTACCATCCGGGCAAAGCCAACGTAGTGGCGGACGCCCTTAGCCGAAAAGAGAGGCCTGACCCAATACGGGTGAAGGCGTACCAATTGATCATGACCTCTAACGTGATGAAGCAAGTGAAAGAGTTCCAAGATGAGGCGTTGAAAGAAGATCATCTTAACTCTGAACGAATGAGAGGTCTGGTCGCGGAACTGGGTGAAAACACGTTGGGTGTCAAGACTCGGTTTGGGCGTATGTGGATTCCTCGTCTTGGGGATCTACGAATGAGGATTATGGATGAAGCTCACAAGACTCGGTACTCCATTCATCCCGGTGCTACCAAGATGTACCAAGACATGAAGAAAGATTATTGGTGGCCGGGTATGAAACGTGACGTGGTGGAGTATGTGAGTAAGTGCCTTACTTGTCTGCAAGTGAAGGCCGAGCACCAGAAGCCGTATGGAAAGATTCAACCTTTGGATATACCGGAATGGAAGTGGGAGCACATCACCATGGATTTTATCACAAAGCTGCCACGTACCCCGAAAGGGTACGATACTATATGGGTGATTGTGGACCGTCTGACGAAGAGTGCTCACTTCTTACCGATGCGCGAGACATATTCGTCCGAAAGGTTGGCCGATCTTTTCATCAAAGAGATTGTGACTCGTCATGGAGTACCGGTGTCGATTGTGTCTGATCGCGACACCCGGTTTACATCCAAATTCTGGAAGAAATTCCACGATGCTATGGGGACGAGGTTACATATTAGCACGGCTTATCATCCTCAAACTAATGGTCAGTCTGAAAGGACCATTCAGACTTTGGAGGACATGCTCCGGGCATGTGTTATTGACTTCGGGGGAAGTTGGGATGACCACCTACCGTTAGCTGAATTCTCGTACAACAACAGCTATCATGCCAGTATTGGCATGCCACCCTATGAGATGCTATACGGCAGGAGATGCAGGACACCCGTTTCTTGGGGTGATAATGGTCAGAAAGAATTGGGGAGCGTCGAAGTGATCGAGGCTACGACTGAAAAACTCGAAAGGATCAAAGCCTATATGAAGGCAGCCAAAGACAGACAGAAGTCGTATGCTGACAAACGACGCAGTCCGATTGAGTTCCAGGTGGGAGATCGGTTTATGTTAAAGGTCTCGCCTTGGAAAGGAATCTTTCGATTCCGGAAGCGGGGTAAGTTGAGCCCGCGGTATATAGGCCCTTTCCGAATTGTTGCTCGAGTAGGGGAGGTGGCCTATAGGTTGGATCTACCAGATGAGTTAAGTGGAATTCACCCGACCTCCCACGTATCTCATCTGAGAAAATGTTTGGCCGATGAGGATCTGATCGTTCCACTGGAAGATATTGAAGTAGACGAACGGCTCAACTATGTAGAGCAACCAGTGGCGATCGTCGATCGCAAAGAGAAGAGGTTAAGAAATAAAGTGGTTCCCCTTGTGCGTGTACAGTGGCGGCACAGGAAGGGATCCGAATCAACATGGGAAAGTGAAGAAGAAATGAGACAGCTTTACCCACGATTGTTCGAGGAATAAAAGGTTTCGGGGACGAAACCTAAATAAGGGGGTGGACTTGTAACACCCGGAAGTTTGACTTTTGAAGTGATATACGACTGAGTCTCAGTCGCATGGAATTCATGCGACTGGGGGTTCAATCGCATGATGCTCGGACGATTGAAGCTCAACCGTACGACTGGAGTTCAATCGCACGACTGAAGGCTCAACCGCATGGAACTCACGCGACTGGAGGTCCAGTCGCATGGTGTTCATGTGACTGAAGGTCCAGTCGCCCCTGGACTTCGGGCGACTGAGCTGTACCTATAAAGAGGAGCAGCTCTCTTCTTTCCCCAACACTCACACGTTTCAGTCGGGGAAAGAGCAGAGAGCGACAGGGCAGAGAAGGAAAAGAGAGAACGGGGTGATTCGGGCTCGAGATTTGTCGAGAGGCTATTCAAATCGAAGCTCTTCATATTCTCCGTGATAATGTGAGTTCTAGGACCCCTCATTTACATGTTTTCAAACGATTTTGGGGCTGGATCACATCTAAACCCTAGTTTTGTAAAAGTGTATGTTTGACCCATTTGGGTGAAAACTTGAGTAATGTGTTTAAAGTATGATTTAGGACTTACACATGCTTATATGATGTTCTAGTATGATTCTCTAAGGTTTGGGAGGGTTAATCTGGGCTTGAATGGAGTTTAGAAGGGTTTTTCAGCCGAGTGTCGCGGCTGCTGTTCGTGATGAACTTCAGTCGCTGCCCAGTTAGGGTTATGCGACTGAAGGGCCAGTCGCACGACTGAGGAACGACTGATGTTCAATCGTACGATTGAGGCTCAGTCGTACGATTGGGTCTCAGTCGCATGACAGGCCCTGCAACTGAGGGTTCAGTCACATAGATCCATTCGCATAGTAGTACGTACGCACGACTGAGGGTTCAGTCGCATAGATGCCCATTCGTATAGGGTTCATTCGTACGATAGAAGTCCATCCGCACGACTGTATGCCCATTCGCATGACCCAGTCGCAGGGAGGCCATGCGACTGGAGTATGTTCAATCGCCCTAATAGGGCTGATGTGAACGTGGAGAGAAGAGTATGTATGATGTATGTAAGCTAAGTATGATGTAGCCTTATATGATAGTACGGACTGATGATTTGTAAATACCGATGTTCCTCGATTTGATGCATGCTTATCTTTCCACAGTTTTACATGGTATCACTAATAGATGAAATGAAAGTATTATGTACAGTACAGTGAAAGAGTAATAAAGAAAGTGAAGGAACATTAATAAAAGTTAACAAGTCTTGCAAGCTTATAGGAGTTACACGACTATGTGTCTTTAGCTCAACTGTGTTGCGGGCTAGCTACCCATTGACGCACACAAGGTCAATCAATTGAGATTGGCAGGACCTTTGTGGCGTGCCCCGGATGATCGGGTCGGCCTTGTACACAGTACACATAGCCCTTTCGGGGGAATACAGTTGACCCTTCGGGGGGATACACATAGCCCTTTCGGGGGAATACAGTTGACCCTTCGGGGGATACACATAGCCCTTTCGGGGGAATACAGTTGACCCTTCGGGGTATATAGATGGCCCGTCATCCATTTTCCCATCGTGCATATAGTTAGGGTATCGCTCACTGGTCCATACAGAAAGTGAAACATAAAGATAAAGTTTACAGACAAAGCATTTAGTACAAGAACGAACGTTATTTGTTCACACAGTTGATGCGTGCTCGCATATACAGTACATTATAGTATTTTACAGAAAAGAGTATTTTTATATACTACATATAGAAAGTGTTTTACCACATATAAAACTAGAACTCACTCAGCAACGCTGACTTTTTATGTGTTTCCAGTTGGCAGGTAGGGTTGCTGGGGATGGCATGAGGCGGCTACTCAGCTCTTTTGGGATGGCATTCTCCTTTTGATAATGCTGCAACGTCATGTGTTGTGGGCCCATGATGCACGCAACACATTATGTTGCATGCCGTCAGGAGATTCCTTAGGGTTCCGATGTACGGGACTACTTAAGAAATCTCCTTTATGATGAAAAATTTTATATTTTTATACTAGAGGTCACTGTATATGACCCTATGATTGTTGAGGATTCACATAAACGAGATTATCCCCGGTTTCATATGCTTCAGCAACAATCATAGTAAAAGTTAGGTACTGTAAAGAAGGCTTGTATCTTGTATTTGAATCACGATGTAATGCATTGAAAAAGCTTTTATGATGTAATGAGAATGACCCTCTTTATAAAGTTCCGCTGTATTATTTTATTAAGTTTATATCAAATATATGTTTTATGTGTGATGACGACCAACTGTGAGGTGCCCGGGATCGGGACCTTAGACATCTTCTTCATGATATTTTGTTATAAGTTGAACTGGACATCTTCCTTCTTTGTGCCTGAATGTGTGGTTGAATCTGATGATGACTTGTATACACCACCACGATCGCACATAAGAAATGCCTTGTTGACGAAGCCTATGCAGTCTTCTTCGTTCGTTGTGTGACAATAACGTATCCAAGGGTGCATGCAGTGTTTTGCGCCCAATCCATTAATTCCTCTTTTGTTTGGTACACCCTATCGTTATAAATTATAGAGTGGATTAGGAAGGAATTATGAGTGAATAAATGTGAATAATTATGAATTATGAATTGTGATTTAGAAATTGTGAAATTGTGAAATTTGAATTGTGAATTATGATTTTATAGACATGTTCATAATCACTTTATATCAAATCAACCATTATTTACTTATCTTTATTATGCCATATACAATCTGCAATCTGTCATAGTTTCTTGTCTACAATTATTAGCCTCGTTTATTTTTTTTAATTTTTAATATATTTTTGTTTCATATATAAAGAAAAACTAAATCACAATTTTATATAACTAAAAATACATTATTATACAAATAAACAAAATTACATTATAAATATATTTCTATTGATACGGGTCTTCAGGAGGAATTTGACATTGAGATACCCACATTGATTATTATATTTAAACCTCCACCTAACTTGTGGATAATCTACAATTATGTCCATCCGTGTAACATATTCACGATCAACAAATCTGGACATAAGAACCGACCCGTTTAACCTTGTTATGTTCTCAGGGTGAGAATGTGTAAAAACTCAGCGAGTCAAGTAACATATGTACCATCACAAATATGTCCGCTTTTCTTTATACCCGTGCAAGTAATAAAATAATCAGCAAGCATATATGCCAGGTTACAAGGCATCCTTTTAATCAAACAAAATAAAAACACAAATCCTTTTTAGTCACCCCACCACTGGTCATCCTACGTCCAACTATAGTATGACCAATAACGCTATGAAGACATCTATACAACAGATTGTTCATTCTTGTAGTTTTCGTTTTATTATTAGGCACATATTTACCATCACCAATTTCTTGCCAAAATATTTCATCATTATAATCTTCAGGAAATTGCGTAAGACCATTCAAAATATCAGATTGACGGATCTCTTGAACTGTATATAAACCCATCAAAACACCAAACTGGACCACAGAATAATTACGTGGCACCCCCCAAGCACAACACTGATAGCATCGTTATCACTGTTAAGAAATATATATATAAGTTCAATGACATTAATATGTATAATCCAATTAGGTTAGTATACATATAGTTGTGGTTGTTCTAGTCCAAATTAAACGTAGAGAAAAACTCCAAAAAACCTTCTTATATTGCGGGCCACTAATGGCAAAAAATCTTCTCCACGGCTCGTTCATCATGTTACGAGCACGAGTAAATTCCCCGACGTCCCGTAACAAGCTTCAAGATATCGAACGTGAAGGCTCGAATTCATTATCTAAACTGAAGCCAAGGATGATTCGAAGCACGAACCGATGTTGTATCTTGACGTGAGCTTGAAGCCATTACCTGAAATAATTATAATCAGTAACAAAATAAAATATATATTAAACTAAACTTTATTATAAGAATAACAAACTAACCTTTATTTTAAAAAGAAAAATAATGGGATGATGATCAAATTAGATGAATAGATTTGATGAAGGTGAATATGTTGGTAAAACTTTAAGAAAAAAAAGAATGGTGGATGTGGTAATGTGGTGAATGGTGGTGGATCTGGTATAATGGGAACAATGATTCAAAAAACCATTGTTTGTTGCTTCATCGACATTCCAAAAGCAAAAAAAAACAAAATTGAAAGAGACACAACTCTGAAAAGTAAAGGCTAAAAAAAGTATACGGCAGTTTTCAGGGTTGTAAACGACCGTTTACGGGCCCATAAACGACCGTTTACCACCATCCTAAACGACCATTTGCAGCTGTCTAGTCACATCACTGGTGTATCAAACACAGACCTCTATTAAAAATCATAGGAGAGAAACATTTTTATTAGTCTAATAAGTTTTATTGAACGCGATGATAATTCAGTCTCATTGGCATGTCATTTAATAGGTCGGTTATGTTTTACCTCAAACGGGATTATAACCTTGAATTGTTAGTTTGACGTAAAATGATAACGTTAACTTGTTCTACATGAAAATCGACTAACTTGTAAAATTTTATGACTTGCATATGTCTGGAGAGCTCATTGACAACTCTTATTAATGGCTGCAAGATTTTTACACGGAAGTAAGATTCGATTTGTGACCTTTAAGGTCATAGAGCTTTTATCCATATCATCCGGTGTAATGAATCAAATGGTCACTCGCAGCCTAGGGCGTTTGGTTGAAAGGAATAGAATGGAATGAAATGGAATTGAGAAACTAGTGTAATTTTAAAGTAAAATTATGTTTGAGTGTGTAATGAAATGTAAAACCCAATGGAATGTTTCATCTTAAATTCCATTGGTTGTGGGATTTTAAATTCTCTCTTTAGGTGAAAGGATTTTGAAATCCACAACCAAGAGAATTGAGGTAAAACATTCCATTGGGTTCACTTAAGTTTCACATTCATTAGAATTAAGAGTTTATTAGAATGAAGATTTCTTAATTTAAACTAAAATAAAACATGTTAAAAATAATTTAAAACCTTTAATTTAAATAAAAATAAAAAGTGACCGACTTAATTGAAATACTTTTCAAACTTAAGTGAACATAATTTGAATATTTTTAACTTGATTACTATTTTATAAAGTTACATCATCAAATAGCTATATAGACTTTACTAAGAGGTATATGGCACACCCTAAGTGACGGTTTTTCATGTGATCTAGTATCTTATATTTTAGAGCAAATTATAAGAATGGTCCCTTAGTTTTGCTTAAATTTGACCTTTCTACTCTAAAAAATACACATTTGGTCTAAAGGTTTGTATAAACGTACCATTTTTTGGTCCATGGCATGGATGGTCAGTGAGTGTAAAATTATTCTTTTACCCATTGTTTTAATAGAAGAGCAAAAACTTTATATTTAAATTAACATGTAATATAATCTACATAATAAAGAACAAACTGACATAAACACTCACCATTTTAATCCTCTTCCGTTCCTACTGCTACTTCTCCATGAACTCTAGCCACAACTTCGATCATGAACCCGTCAGGCTCCCCTTCATTAGTGATGATCTAAACGACAACTTTGGTAGTTGTCAACGAGGCGACAACGATGATTGAGCATTTGTTCTTGCTAGTCAAAGATGGCGATGATTCTGACAACCCTGTTTTGTTTCTAGTAGTATTGTATGTTAGAGGCTGTTTGGGATTGCTTTTTTAAAACAACTTTTGACTTTTGCAGGGGTGAAAAGACCAAAATGCCCCTCCAAAAGTCAACAGAAGTTAAAAATTTTTAACTTCTGGTGACTTTTGGAGGGGGATTTTGGTCTTTTCACCCCTCAAAAAGTCAAAAGTTGTTTTAAAAAAGCAATCCAAAACAGCCTCTAATTTTAACTTCTGGTGACTTTTGGAGGGACATTTTGATCTTTTCACCCCTCCAAAAGTCAAAAGTTGTTTTTAAAAAACAATCCCAAACCACCTCTTAATTGAGCAAGTGAGGAAAGAAATAGAGCTGTAAGGCCATGAATTGTGATTGCTTTATACGACGATTCAAGAAAAGAGAGTATTTTGAGGATGGGTTAGGAGAAAGAGTCATGTTAATGGTTGTCATAGTAGTAGTCATTGGGTTTGCACCACTGATGGTGGATTTGAGCAAAGATGTAAAACTAGATTTGGGCAAAGGTTGTGTGGAGGAGGGGAAAGAGACTAGTGGTGATGGAGAAAGAGACAATTGATAGAGAAGGTCTGGGGTCGTGATTGATTCCGGTTGCTGGCATGTTCGATGGAGTGGTGAAGGTTCAATGGTGGTGGTTCAATGATGGTGTTGGGGCAAAAGGGGCCTAGGTTTTATAATATTTCTTTGTTCCATTAAACAAAAAAAAAGTAGAGTGGTATAATGGTTATTTTGAAATTTTTATCACACAAATCTAACAAACAACCAAGCAAGAGACAAAAAATGTTAATTTGTTTGACTTCTCGATCAAATCTGTAATTTTTAAAACCTAGGGACAAAAGATGAAATTTAGGTATACTTGGGAACCATCCCAGTAATTCACCCCACATTTTATGTCTAGTGACACCAAACATTTTATAAAAATTCGAATAGGAGATAATGGCTCCGCCACGGGTGATACCACCAACTTAATGTAATATTTACTTAATATTTGTCTCAAGGCTCAAAAGCTTGTTTATTTTACAAACACCACAATACTATGTTCAGGACTCGAGTGTAGTTATACGGTGAGGTCAGGGCGACAAATATATCATTATCATATGTTGTAGTTTGTATGCATCTCTGTGTAGGATCCATCTAGCGAGTACCATTAACATAGGATCCCTCTAGTGAGCATGGGTATGATGTTTGGCAGTCAACAAAGCTTTTAAGTTGGCGTTTTTTTCTTCAACGTCCTTGAAGGCAACTCTCCGTCCATGGCCTGCCAAAAGCATTAAGCCAACCAAGTTGGAACTATAGAATCCTTTCAAATAGAACTACATCTAGAGCTCACATAATGGCAGGTTGGGCTGATAATGGGTCAGAAACAAGTGTTTTGGTACTGGTCGGTTCAAGTTGGATTGACCTGCAATAATTCTGGTCCAATTTTTTTTTATAAATAATCACTGAAAACTATATTAGCCAGTAATATTATAACTTTTGAATAATACAAAACATGATTTTGTCAATCATATTAACATACTATAAATTATCCAAAAAAAACAAAAAAACTTTGGGCAGAAAGTGTCACGGATGAATCCAACCTAACTCATACCAGCCCAAACCAATAATTAGCTGTTTTATCCTACCCACCCATTTTGCTACCATTATTTAGGTGTCACTCGGGTTCATAAAAGTACTCGACTAATATTCATGAAGGTTGCATATTGCAACAGCCGATGAGCCCTGGACCATTTATCTTAGAAAGGGGATTACCAAAAGCAATACTTTTTTTTTCCTCAAGGGTGCAAAAATAAAAATACACTAACCTGGTAATATCCACTCAAATTCCAGCTCAAGCAACATAGCAACGCTATACAACTGTATAGGCACTGTAAATTGGAAACAAAAGCAGTGGATTACAAAGTACTGTATGAACATCAATGGCCGGAAAAGCATATCTTTACTAAAAGTTTAATTGAATGTTCTGTCGACACGCCAGCTCTAAAGATTTTAGCTCATTACCAATTGCTCTAGTTGCTTACCTGTATCAGATTAAAAGATGGCAAATTCAATCTGCTCACATATGAAAACAGATCAACCCATACATGAACGTTGACAGTTAGGTCTGGAAATTAGACTGACCAATTCGCCAACCTACCGGGCTTGCTCGTTGTGAGCAGTTTTCAAATTTTGGACACAGACACACAGGAACTTCTAAATCAAATTCTTGAAACCTTTTCAGGTTTTTTTGCAACCAATGGAAATTAAATCCTTATACCTGAAAAAAAATTATACTTCTCAGAAATAGCCAGCTTAGAATTTGATTCATCCAATGCCAGATGATCTCCAGTGAAAAGCACCTTTAAGGGCTTATAAAACAAGCAGACTGACCCCTGTCATTCCATTCACAACACAGACAAAATATCATTTATTGAAATAATTGCAAAATGTAGCAGAAAACATATAATGCATATCTGCACCATTAATTTTTGTAGAAAAAAATTCCCCTCTTTCTATAAAGAAATTTGGATGATAAAACAAGAAAAAAAGAATCTTTTCTTGTAAAAGTATGAATAAAATGGAATAAACTAACTTGTCTAATTACCTCTGTGTGGCCTGGGGTGTGTATAAGCTGGACATCATCACTAAGACTCCATGGTCCATGTCCGTTCAACTTCATCTCAACATTTCCGGTTGAAGCATTTACCTGACAATGAAAAAGTTCTCAAACTACACTAATAGTATAACTAAAAGGATTTTAAGAAGCTAAACCATATAAGTGTGCAATACATAAAGTTGCTTGTTACATAGGTACTCCACAAGGTTAGGATAGCTTGTGGTAGCATCATGTTTACTTGAACATATTAAATTAGAACAAAAACAGTATGATGGGCCCAGTAGCAAAATTTAGCCATCCTACCTCCATGGAGTGAAGCACTCTTTCACAATTTAATCGCTTTGACCACTTTTCATGATCTGCCACATCATCCCTAATCCAAAAAAGAAGTCATTGCTATCTTATAAAGAGGTGTCAATATCGACCGGTTTACCTATGGATGCTCAATTTTGTTTAGATTTCATCATGAACAGATAAAATAGGTTAAATCGAAAAAATTGCTAAAAGGTGAACATATCAAGAGGGTAGAAAGTCACCCAAAATGTGTTTATCAACAAAACCTTTTCCATTGTTTTATTCAGGTAGAGAGATTACTAGCGTATTTATATAGTTTTTTAATGATAATATATATCAACCTAATTATATATAATAATTTTAAAGAGCAATCCCGGAGCCACAAAGCTCTGCATGCGCGGGTCCAAGAGGGTGTCGGACCAACTGGGCCAGTTTTACCCTGCATTTCCACAAGAGGTTGTTTCCACAACTTGAAGCCGTGGCCTCTAGGACACATGGAGGCAACTTTAGCACTGCTCCATGGTTCACCCCAATTATGAAAATTTATAAAACAAAGTGTTTCTAGTCCGCCTAGCGTGAGTGCGGAGCACCTGACCCTTAATAACAATATTTATTTTGACTCGTTACTCAACCTAAACAGCCCATTTAGCAGTACTCAAACCATATTATCATACCTGTGAGTGAGAAACATGTATCGAGCTCCACCCAATTTCTCGATGTTCGAAGCCAGCCTTTCTGTATACCGAGGACTGCAATATATTATGGTATAATAATTTATTTGTGCAAATTTAGAATAAGATTCTTAATTTTCATATCTCTATGTGCATTTTGACAATAATCTATGATTTACAAGAACTTGGATGGTTATTTGACCTGTCGATAAGAATGTTCCCTTCAGGATGAACCAACAAATAGGATGCTGCTCCATATGATTTATCAGAGTGGTAACCACAATGATACACCCCCTGAATGTAATGATTAGTTTTGAGTTAGCATTAAGTCATTAACACTACAAACGTTAATCGTAAATTAGAAACGACAAAACATGCGTGTTGGGTATTTGTTCAAAATGGATTAAGGTCAAAACAGATCATCTTTAAGTCCATGTCAAAAACAGGTTGGGTGCGACCAGATAACTTCTTTTTCTCTTTAACCTGTTGGACCTTTTACCTAATAAACCCAACCTGAAACGACCAGTTTTCATACAAACAGGTTTAAAATTGCAACCTCCATCATAAATGTCACAATATGAGCATTGTTTTTTTACCAATTGGTTATATAATATCATGAAAGTTCTTAATTTTGCAGCAAATTCAGGGGTCCACGTGTTTCATCAGACGTGTAAACCTTATAATAGTCCATAGGCACATTATAGAAGAGGTAAAGTTACTGAAAGATCTATTTTTCAAGCATAACTCATTGGGGAGACGTATGAAATCTCAATAGACATATTAGTGTTCCGCATATTTTTACAGTCAAAGGTTATAGTCCACAGACCCATCAACTCCATAAAGCACGCAAGTAGTTTTTTAGTCAAAGTATAAATCAAAATTTAAAGGATGTTATATCCAGTAATAAACAGCATCACGATTTAACAGAAAGAAATTGATGGAGAGTGATGATTAAACGGATTACCGGAATTCTGTCCATGTCAACGGGTATAGGAAATGTTTTTTGAACCTCTAAAATATCATGAACAGGTTTCTCAGTACTGATTGAGCTTGTGGGACATGAAAGTAATGCCTGCAAATAGAACATCAAAAAGATGTTTCAACAACCATTAATCTTCAACGTTGCAGGGTTGAGGGTACTAAAGTTCCATAGGCACAAGTTTGCTCGTACCACAAACAACACTATATACTTATAAAAGACATGATATGGATGGTTGGTTAACAGGTCAAACAGGTTCGGGTTGACATTGGTGTTTTAGAACAAGTAGAAACATGCAGGCGGGCGGGTACATAGCTTGAAAAATTGGCCGAGGTATGCGCCTCGAGGAGCGCCATGAGGCGAGGCGCCCAAAAAGCGAGTATGAGGCGCCGAGGGTGCCTCATGACACGAAGGGAAAATGTCTCGAGGCTTGATTTCGTACTTTGAAACCTTGGATTGGGTTGAACCCCAACATGTTTTGTCCACTTTTTGTATTTTCATAACGAATTCATGTGTACACCATAAGTATAATGACAATATAATTACAATAATAACATAAATCATTGAATAAAAGATCTAAAGGGTTCTATGCAATAACAATGACTTTGGGCCACATTTAACCCATTCCCCTTTTAGCTAAACCTTTATATTTGAAAGCTTTGGGATAGAACACAACCCAAACCAGCCCATTAACTCGTAAATGGGTCAAAATTGCCACCTCAACTTGCAAGTAAGTTATATCTTGGTTTTTTGTTTGTTAGTGAATAGGAGTTAAGTTGGGAAGTTCTTTATCCGCATACTCCATTGTATGGTAAATAGCTCTTCTTTGACATTCATATCAACTCATAGGACAGAAAACATGAAAACGTATATGAAAAGTAAATATCCATAAATACTTCAAAACTATCATATGGCGCGTTACCTGAAGAGCCTTGATACGTTCATCTTGACAGCTTGGCTGCTTTGAAACAGCAGACATGTCACCAACACGTGTGAATATCTCCTGAAATATCAAAAATGCATAAAATATACATCCAGACTCCATATAAATGTAATTATAAGCAATGACACTTCATCCGAATTTAAGAATTCTATCTCTGAAATAGTCTTTGCTTCAGAAAATAATATATTCCCACTAGTTTACTTACTGTAGTTGGTAAAATGGTGATGTGGCATGTCATCAAAAAGCTGGTATTATATCACCAATTTGCATACTATAGAAGGTTGCCTACTTACTGTAGTAAGAAACTTGAAGCATGTGAAACACATACGATGGCGAAAAAACATTTTTCTTTGACTGGAAGACAAAAATGTGATCACAAAAGTAAATAAATTTATTACAGCAGGATTCAAATAAAGAATGATCATAAATCACATGGATTTATTTTAGAATGAAATAGACAAACTACCGGGGCCATCCAACGACAGGTGTCACAATCAATGCATGTATGATCTGCAAATTAAAATAGATATCAAACTAGTTATCTCCCTTGCTAGCAAGAGCAAACTTTTAAGATAAGATTAAGTTTTGGGCATAAATATCTAAAAATTTAAAGGATCGACAACATGATAAATTCATGCCAACAACTAAAAATTATGAAAATAAACACTCCAAGATTGGCCAGGTTTCAAAATCAACCAATGGAAGAATTTTACTGAAAGCCTATAGCCTCATCATATCCAGAGGCACTATCAAAACTTTTTTGATCATCTTGAGCATTGCATAACAAATTTGAAGATGGTGAATGATAGATAAAAAAACCCTAAGAATGATAAAATTTCATTCAAATTGGCGGGAATATGTTGTAATTAAAAGCCACAATTTATATTCTAATAGCAAGAAAGTTATAGAAATTTGATAAAAGGGTAATAAATTTGTTCAACTTTGGTGCGATTGCCAGTAACACATAACTAACTGACTGATGGTTTCGAATTAACAAGTGTGCAAACAAACGCATGTGCCTTATGGTAGTTCAAAATCACCAGATATGAAATTAACAACGATTGAAGGATGAAATCACGAACCAACGAAGAAGTCTCCATCAACGTTCGCCGGACGACGCTTCTTCTTCTGGGATAAAGGGCTTTGAAGTTGTGAGCTCTGACTTTGACTTTTGGTTATGAAGACTAACTTCGCCGGAGACGAACGCCGTGCTGGTGATGACGGTGGCGGAGTGATGAAACGATGCTCGTAGGTTGGGAGGAAACGTAGTTGAGTCGCCATTGCCGTTGTTGCAGAATTTGATTGCTCTTCGTCTTCTTAGCTGGCTGATTACACGTGCTAGATCCTGGTGCTTTTATATACTTACAAGCCTAAAGTTATAAAAAGTTATTAACAATATAAAAGAATATCCCTTACAATAAAGTTAAGTAAAAAACTTTAATACATTGGACGAAATATTAAAGTTTTACAAATATATGATACAGTGTTAAACATTTTTACCTAGTGGTTGTTCGTCCGGTAAGGTCTTTTCGACAATATACTCAAATGATGTAAAAGAGAAACCGTATTCCGAGCCAGAGAAGTCATTATAGATTTTCACTTCAGTGTCCGGCTGGATTCCAATTTTATTTCTATTTTCAACATAACGGTACTTGGTTTCATTTAGAGCAATTCCAGGTTTTCGAATTAAATAAGAACCTGAATTAATTTTATAAATTATTTAAATTAAGAAAAAAGTAAACATAAAATTTCAGTAAACATAAAATGCAAAAAAATGCAAGAAAAATAAACAGAACGGGCTATATAATAGTGAATGTAGTAAATGAGTTTCTTAATAAAAAAGAATAATATACGTCTTTTATATTTGGATAAAAATATTCCGAAACTGTAAAAAAAAAAATCTAACCTGATTCTACCAACAGTTTTTCAAACTTAGGGAACCACTTCTTCAAAACGTTACCTTGCATTGTTGTACCCTTAAACGAAAGAAGAAAAAATTTCGCTAAATAAATATAGACTGCGTGTAAAGGTATGTTTTTTAATATTTCATATGAACAAAGTATAAAAATAATAAGTTGATCTAACCTGCTCATCCACAATTATAAACTCAATAGAGTACCAATCTGATGGGTTGTTATACTTTGACCTTTTTCCAAAGCCGAATTATGTGAACCTTGATAGTGTAATCACGTCGTGCTATATCAAAATCCTTCAAGAAAGTAACCCCCGTTGACGATACTGACCTGCTTATTAAGAATAATGTAAATGTATGATGCATGATAAGTGTGAAATGATAATAAAACATATTGAATATTAACATTACCGGGAAGTTTGAACATTGTTTGATGCCATAATAGTACTAATACGGGAGATAAATCGAAGTATGTTGTTGAAAAATGCTTAGCAAATGTCGTATGGAATTTGATGGTGTAATTCTTAGAGATCATACATATCTCTTTATATACAGGATTACAATAACCACCCTACCACAAATCTAGGAGATCACACATATCTAAACCATAATTCAAAATAATTTAAATTAATATTATCTCTAACATTATCTGTAATAGTAATATGACTACATATATAAGTAAAATACAAAGGATTACAATAACCATCCTACCACAAATCTAGAAGATCATACATATCTAAACCATAATTCAAAATAATTTAAATTAATATTATCTCTAACATTATCTCTAAGAATAATATGACTACATATATAAGTAAAATACAGAGGATTACAATAACTAACCTACCACAAATCTAGGAGATCACACATATCTAAACCATAATTTAAAATAATTCAAATTAATATTATCTCTAACATTATCTGTAAGAGTAATATGACTACATATATAAGTAAAATACAGAAGATTACAATAACCACCCTATCACAAATCTAGGAGATCATACATATCTAAACCATAATTCAAAATAATTCAAATTAGTATTATCTCTAACATTATCTCTAAGAGTAATATGACTACATATATAAGTAAAATACAGAGGATTA
Source organism: Flaveria linearis (assembly GCA_024085815.1). Taxonomy (NCBI): domain Eukaryota; kingdom Viridiplantae; phylum Streptophyta; class Magnoliopsida; order Asterales; family Asteraceae; genus Flaveria; species Flaveria linearis. The sequence continues at coordinate 17,336,080 of CM044004.1, read as the reverse complement.
TAATAACCACCCTACCACAAACCTAGGCAATCATACATATCTAAATCGTAATTTTGAAATTATTAAAGAATGTAATTGAAACTATCTATGCATCTAAAAGAAGGTAATTGACTTCTTATTTAAAGGCATGACAGTGGAAAAAGCATATACACATCTATTACATGTATGTATACAGATTAACCATACTGAGTTTTTATTGAAATATATAGAATCAAAAGATGGCGAACAACATAGTAAATAATTACAACTAAAAAATGTAGTGTTTCATACAAGATGACTTTTCGATCATGTGTACGTATTCAATAATATTATGTTTCTGCATAAGCATATTGAAATCCTATTTAAAGAAAAGCAAGATATGATGAACATTATAATCTAACCTAATAAAACCATATAAAGCAACAGTATGAAAGCAATGATCTGGTAAACATTATAATGTGTGGAACTTATAGACAATATTGAAACCTTCACATAATGATCTGTGTATTCATTAGTTCTAAAATGAAGCACAAGAATCGCACAATAAACATCAATAGTTTGTCGAAGCAGATCGATGGTTATGAATCAACATAAAGAATCGCAAAATAAACAACAATATTTTGTCGAAGCGAACCTGAATTAGAGATGAAATCGGAGGTAGATTAGATGTACGATCGTTGGTACAGAGAAGATTGCATTGGGAGAGACTCGGCTGCAGATCGATGGTTATGAATCAACTTCAAGAATCGCACAATAAACATCAATAGTATGTCGAAGCGAACTTGAATTAGAGATGAAATCGGAGGTAGATTAGATGTACGATCGTTGGTGCAGAGAAGATTGTATGGGGAGAGACTCGGCTGCAGATCGATGGTTATGAATCAAATTCAAGAATCGCACCATAAACATCAATAGTATGTCGAAGCGAACTTGAATTAGAGATGAAATCGGAGGTAGATTAGATGTACGATCGTTGGTGCAGAGAAGATTGCATGGGGAGAGACTCGGCTGCAGATCGATGGTTATGAATCAACATCAAGAATCGCACCATAAACATCAATAGTATGTCGAAGCGAACCTGAATTAGAGATGAAATCAGAGGCAGATTAGATGTATGATCGTTGGTGCAGAGAAGATTTCAATGGGAGAGGTGAGGATGGAGAGCGATGGTTATGAAATTAGGGTTAGAAAAAAGGATTTTGGGGCTTTTTGATCAAACCCGGATTGGAAAGGGGCGGGTTTTGAAACCCGTGTGTGTTTTCATAGAAGAAAGACTTTCCAAGTGCCACGTGGTTGTTATGTGAAGAAAATTTTGCTATGTGGCAATATAGTTGTTGAAATTGTGTCATGTGGCTGAAAAAAGGTTTCATTTATTATATATAAAGATTATTACGTGGATGGATCATCACACGGCATGAAATAAGTTTGATCAGGTTTAGGTTAAATATGTGAAGCCGCTTACCTACACAGGTCGGGTTCGAGTTCAACGGGTTGATCCATTTAACTTATATTTTATTTATTTATGTATTTTGTGTCATAAATTATATTTCATGAATGTTTAATATATAAATTTTTAAAATTTAGAGATCAAACTTGTGATATAGTCAAACCAAGTCAACCATATTTGAAACATTTTGATTTTGAAATAAAACACTCATAAAATTTAATTTATGACATAAAATATATATATAAATAAAATATGAGATAAATGGGTCAACCCATTGAATCTGAACCCGACCTATCTAGCTAAAAATTGACATAAGATTTCATAACTAAATTGTTTTATGTTCATTTGTAATTTTTGTTGTAAGTAGTAATTTCAAAGTATCTATACAGTGAATAAATATAGAAATTCAAAAATTCGGGTCAATCAGGTCGTATTTGTGTCACCTCATGAATTTTCGTATCGTGTTCGGGTTAACACTTTTGACATAATTTTCAGGTTTGGGTCGTGATTGAGTTCATGTAAAATTTACAGGTTTGTGTTAGGCTGGAACCGACAACCTAAGAACACGACCCATTTAGCACCCCCAAGTACAACAACTTCATATAGACATCCATCTCCAGCTTACACCGCTACTCTTGTCATAGCAAATGAAAATGTTTGAGCATTCTTTTCCCCAAGTAAAATATGAAAAGAGGCCCACAAAACTTATCTTGTATAGCAATCAAACAGTTTCAAACAAGCAAATAACAAAGCAACAAATGAATGTACAAGATCCAATTACTACAAATCCAAAGCTAAATAGTGTCCCTGTTGCAATCTATTTGATAAAGACCTTCATGATCAAACACGTACCTTAGTTAACTAAGATGTAAGGTCTTCTATTGTTTGATAACTAATATCGTGTTTTTATCTCAAGTCTTACAAATAGAGGTCATTGATGATATGCTATATGTTTGTTTAGAATACTTGAGCTGGTTTTATGCTACATTAGACATAAATTTATTTAGATTAAGAAGATTATTTAATTTCAAATGTTTATCACCAAATGTCCTTTTATTAGATTCCAATTTCAACTTTTAATAGTTTTCAATTGATTAGGTTATGGTTCTAAAGTTAATATTTCTAGTGACATATCTCAGAATATGTTTTAGTTTACGCATTGTTCTTGTGAAGGCTATTTGGGGGGGGGGGTTGATTGATGTCGTGTAGTCGGTCAAAAATACAAGTAAAAAATTACTTGATCATCCTTAATAGTAAATGACAAAAAAGGTGTCGAATGCACAGAAAATCAATAAAAATGCTAGTAAAAATAAAATTAGAAACATTAAACATTGAAAAGAAACTTATTTGCTTGATTGTTTTAATTAATTATGATATTAGATAAAGTTTGAACTTTTAACAATCTTGAGGAAAAGTAATCTACTTTGGAATTACAATTTGGCAAAATTATGTTATATTAATTAAACCTAGCGAGAAGTCATTAACGATGACACTATGCATGACAAGATCCAAGTGATGGTTTTAGATCAAAGTTTAATAGAATCCAATCACATAAGCATCAATTCAAGAATGTAAACCTAACTTCAAAACCAATAACACAATGATTAAGAGAAACTAAAGTCATATGACATTATAGTTAGGTTTTAATCATAATAAAATCATTTACTTGATCAAATCATAAGTTGAATCAATAGAACTTAAAAGGTTCTTAATTCAATCTTAAAACTAGGTTACTAGCTAAGAAAAACTAAAATATGCACAAACACATCCCTTAAAGTGAATCATAAATGGTTTAGCCTTGCCTCATCATTGATTCTTCAAAGCATCTTGAATTAAGCATGTGAATTTAGATGATCTTGATGTCACAAAGGCCTTTGGAATGCTTAAAATCACCAATTTTCATCCTTTATGGTTGTGGTAGGAGGTGATTTTTATTTTTTGGGTTATTCTTCTTTTAAGTCCCCCATAATTTAGGTCAAGCTCCGTCAAAACACGGTGCCCAACGACGGTGGCGCCCCCAACACCAATTGTGCTGAAAGTTCCTGATCAACGGTAGACTAACGGTGGCTTA